>OY769906.1:20559576-20567076 GCA_963669185.1 Dyspetes luteomarginatus
AGCAGAGTGGCCATCCAGGTACAGAGATCAAGAGCTCGACTAACCCACAAAATTTACACGAAGCTCTCATATATGCATCATGCACTTTCATCGTTTCATCTGTAATTTTCCCTTCTATCATCGTTTCTCTTTTACCTCATTCACTCACAGAGACGATTCTGTGCAAAAGCAAAAATTTGCTTCACAACGTTTCATCCAATTCAACTGTACGCTGCTGTCATCATGTTCGATATGAAATTTAATATAATTACGATGATTATTCGTGCTCAGGGAAAAAAAATAATAATAACAAAAACAACCCTCGTATCTGTGATTGGAAAAATTAAGCTACATTGAAACATCCATTCCTCTTCTCTACTTTGTCCCGCCCCTCCTGTATAATTATTTTGGGGCTTTTTTTTCTCTTCAATTTCGATTTTTTGTTCCTCGTTTGAACCCTCACGCGAAGGGAGAAATTAATTTTTTATTGGGGAGTTTTTTTTTAAGCAGAAATAACGAGAAATGACGCCATTTTATTTTTTTTTTTTTTGTTTACGTGTGTAACGAGAAATTCTCTGGTCTCTTTATTTTGGGTCTTGTGGATTTTTGTTTAAATTTTATATTTTAACTTGTGTATTATTTTTAGATATTTAGATATTTAGATATTTAGATATTTAGATATTTAGATATTTAGATATTTAGATATTTAGATATTTAGATATTTAGATATTTAGATATTCAGATATTTAGATATTTAGATATTTAGATATTTAGATATTTAGATATTTAGATATTTAGATATTTAGATATTTAGATATTTAGATATTTAGATATTTAGATATTTAGATATTTAGATATTTAGATATTTAGATATTTAGATATTTAGATATTTAGATATTTAGATATTTAGATATTTAGATATTTAAATATTTAGATATTTAGATATTTAGATATTTAGATATTTAGATATTTATTTTGCTTGTACGAAATTATAAAGCTCGTAGTTTTATCATCCCTTAGAATTCCAGAATTTTATCTAAAATTCGACATGACGTTAATTCCCACTTTAAGTTACCACAGAGAGGAAGTAATTCCTCGTTCACAAACCCTTCATCGATTCCACAGGAAATTACAAATCCTGCGTGGAATATTCGTGGGAAAGTCATTAAAAGATTTCATGCAAAAATTATTCGAAAATTTTTAGACGATAATTTTGGCTTCTTTTGTTTCCAAATAAATAAATTGTTCCTTAAAAAAGAAGTTGAAAAATTTCTCAAAATCATATCTTAAGATTTTTTTTTGATAAACTGACATGAGTTTGAAATTTTTAGAAATATTTCATGTTTTTAGCAACAAGTGAATTTTTTTTTTTCAAAATTTTTGACAGCATTTTATTGTATGAGAAAAATTCATCGTCAATAATAAATAGATCTCACATTTAGCGAGAAAAGTCAGAGAGGAAAGAAGCGATGAGAGGGTGGTTTAGGGGTTGTATATAGGAGTATATAGATATACAGTTATATAGCAGAAGGTTGACAGTGCGGGCACTCAGGCGCTCAGCGTGATGCCATTTGGAAAAAAGAGGGAAAAACCACGGGGTGCATAGTGCACAGCAGAGTTTCGACCCGCTTCGCATCCCCTTTTGTCGACGACGCTGCCTATATACATACCTATATATATATATATGGTTATAGATAAGTATATATATATATAGATAGATAAGTTCGCACCTTCCCCTCAAATGAGCCATCCAACGCCTCCATTTTGCCTTTAGGAAGAATTGGAGGATTCTGAAAAAATTGGGGTCACAGGTCATAAAAAGATGACGAGGAAGAGAGTCAAAATAATGAAAACAGAAAATAACGAGACAGGATGGTATTCCAGGAAGATTACAGATATGTCATTTGTTACATTTCTCGTATCTCCCCATACGTAATTCATCGAGATGACTAGAAAAACGAGTAGGTCAGCCAAAAAGGTCGATAGATCCATTTGTGGACGAATTGGTAGACAGAAAAAAAATGGGCCTGATTATTATCGTGAATGACATTGCTGGGTTACCATCTGCAAAATGATGGAAAGACACATAACGATAATGTTTGGGAGGTGTCATGATATTTTGTCATCTTGACAGTGAAATGTTAGCTCATTATTATTATTATTATTTTGACAAATCCACCATGTTTAACGTCGATCTATATCTGAATAAATGTTAGATAATCGGATGATGAGATGATTTAAAGTCATATCGAGAATTTACAGCTCGCATGACCTTTTGACCTTTAAATGGTGGAAATGATCCGAAAATTTTGAACTAAAGGCTCAACTTTGACATAATCTAAAATGCATTGACATTTTCTTGAAAACGACTCGATAGGTTTAAGTTGAGTTATTGGATCGACTGGATGGGGTCAAGTTGAGTTATTGGATCGACTCGATAGGGTCAAGTTGAGTTATTGGATCGACTCGATAGGATCAAGTTGAGTTATTGGATCGACTCGATAGGATCAAGTTGAGTTATTGGATCGACTCGACAGGGACAAGTTGAGTTATTGGAACGACTCGATGGGGTCAAGTTGAGTTATTGGATCGACTCGATGGGGTCAAGTTGAGTTATTGGATCGACTCGATGGGGTCAAGTTGAGTTATTGGATCGACTCGATAGGATCAAGTTGAGTTATTGAATCGTCAGCTGAGTTTTTTAAGTGCAGAGAAAGCTTTGATCAACCATTAAGAATGTACGAGCTTTCTCTTGAGCCCTAAAAAAGTATTTCTCGTAAACTTGAGATCGAATATTCACGAGCTATGATAAAAGGCTCGTCTGAAAAAAAAGTGTATAAACCACACGAGCAATGTAGCATTGAAAGGCAAACGGTGAAGTGGAATCGTGAGAAAAACGTTTTATGGACTTCTGTGCATTTATCGCTGGGAAAAATCGGTGCTCAATGGTACAAGAGAAAACCATAGAGATGTGTGGTCGTGACCCTAACCACAGGAAACCTTTACTTCGTTTTTTCCCCTTCGTACATTTTTTTTCCTACGCCATTTTCTGGCTTCTTGCCTTTTATATCGCCTCCATTATTAAGCTAAATATTTTGTCCAGATACTCTAGCATGAGTGCCTAAACACCTTTTCTTATCAGTCATTCAAGTGGTGATTTTTGATGTCGTTAAATCTAAATATATATATATATATATATATAGATAGATAAGTTCGCACCTTCCCCTGAAATGAGCCATCCAACGCTGAAAAATCTTCACTTAAGTGAAGAGTTTTTGATGTCATCAAATCATTTTCAAATTATCAGAATGATTGTTCAAATGATCCTCTTAGTATTGTCGAAAAATTCGGTTGCCAAGTTACATGAATTCGTCTGTAAGTTATAATACGTCAGCATGAGTGCCTGAACCTTTTTTATCATTCGTCACTTGAGTGAAGAGTTTTTGATGTCATCAAATCATTTTCAAATTATCAGAATGATTGTTCAAATGATCCTCTTAGTATTGTCGAAAAATTCGGTCGCCAAGTTACATGAATTCGTCTGTATATATATATATATTAAAATACATAAGTTACAAACGTCTGGGTGATCATATAATGTGCCGACGTCAAAGTTATATTCACATAGAGAGACGCGGGGAATTCCACAAGTGAGAAAGGGACAAGGGAAAAGCGACTGGGAGTGATGACGAGACCGAAGTGGTTGGAGAGAGTTTGAGGGTAGATAGAGAGGGGTGGGGGTTGAAAGAGGGAGAGAGGGAAATAGAGCTGAGGGTACCAGAGAGGACCGGTTGGTATTGATTGCAGTGGCTCTCGTTCCCCTGCGCCGCCTGCTCTGGCGCTTCCACCCCTCTTAATCTACCAGCTCGACCTATCATCCACCACCCCGTCCAAAGAGCTAGTCGCGGGGTATTCACGTTACACGCACAAACATTTCACCGAGCTCTTATTTACATCTACACCATGTCCAGCTTACTTTTTTCTCTCTCGAAAGAACTAATCATTAATAATAATAATGACCTCATGAAATTTCACAAGGTCGAGACTCTCTGTAGCTGGGTCATCAATGATTTAAAACCCGGCAGGATTTGTAATGCAATTTTTCTTATAAACATTTTGCCTCAAACCGATGATATTTCGTCAGAGCCATATTTTCATCCCTTACCACTAAATGAGAATTTCGCATGAATTACCAATCATAGATATTGATCAGTGGCTCGTTCGAGTTCGTTTACCCATTTACTATAATCCACTTAGCACGTGGCCACCATTTATTAAGGGATAACATCATTGATATGCAATTGATCAGACACTCACATCAATGGGGAGCCGAGAAATGGTCATTCTCGTACCCCATTTGTTTTAGGAATACCCTCATAGTACGTGACAGAAATTGGAAAATAGATTCTTCGTAATCGTAATACCCGACATGGGAGAAAAGCTGGACGGCTCCCATGGGCACTGACAATGGGTGAGACACAATTCGTTTACTCATTAATGATTCCAAATTCGTTTGCTCATTAATGATTCCAAATTCGTTTGCTCATTAATGATTCCAAATTCGTTTACTCATTAATGATTCCAAATTCGTTTGCTCATTAATGATTCCAAATTCGTTTGCTCATTAATGATTCCAAATTCGTTTACTCATTAATGATTCCGAATTCGTTTGCTCATTAATGATTCCAAATTCGTTTGCTCATTAATGATTCCAAATTCGTTTACTCATTAATGATTCCAAATTCGTTTGCTCATTAATGATTCTAAATTCGTTTACTCATTAATGATTCCAAATTCGTTTACTCATTAATGATTCCAAATTCGTTTACTCATTAATGATTCCAAATTCGTTTGCTCATTAATGATTCCAAATTCGTTTGCTCGTTAATGATTCCAATTTCGTTTACTCATTAATGGATCCACTTGGTACTTGGTCGCTGTTGATTGATGAAACCTCAATGGATATGGCGCCGTCAAATGGGCAATTCTGCAATCGTTTTCTCATAAATACCCTCACAGTGCATGACAGAAACTGGGAAGTAGATTCTTCATAATCATAGTAGCCACATGGGAGGAAACTTGCACAGTTTGTATGGGGAATTGAGAGAAGCGAGCAGAAAACAGAGGATAGAAGTGCGAACGGTCTGGCACATATACAGCAAGTGTTACTGACCTAGTTCGCGTCACAGTGGTAGTAAATTCCCCCACCATTACCAGGGAACAAGAGTATTTGAACTTCCCCTGTTCTCGCTCCCCTTTTCACGACTGGATCGGCTGCGAGAGGCGAGTTAGCGGGGATTGAAAAGGAAGGGGTGCAGAAAAAGGGACAAGGCTTCGTCAACCCTCTACACACTCCCATCCCCTACTTATTTATTTTCAATTGAGTCCTGTTCCTTTTTTTACTCCGTTATTTGCACTGCTACATCGTGACCAGTCACTGCCAAATCAATATATAATAGGGTTAAGGGAGGGTAGAGTGGAAGTATGCGCAAATCGAGAAGGGACGTGATGGAGGTCGAGGCTCGCTTATGCGATTCAAATGCTCTGCCTGTAGATAGATAGAGAGAGAGAGAGAGAGAGAGAGAGCTCTGTGTCGCGATTCTCTCTGGCAAGGCATCTGTTGCTCTCGTGCTTGTGGCTCAAACCAACAAGTGGTAGAGGATCAGGGATGGAACAGAGATGGGTACAACTGATATATAGATAAATCGATATAATATAAATTGGGTGAATGGTTTCCAGATCAACTGGTGCTTGTGTGTCGTCGAATTACTTCGAGAATAGTAGAAACTTTATATTTCAGGCTGTCCTATAAATTTTAAGTCAATCCTTACATTTAAAGCTCCACAAAACAGAAAGGAGTTACTGACTATTCAGTTCTCTAATTTCCAACTGCCCATCTAGCATTATATCTCAGTCGCTCATAAGGAAACCATTTTCTTTTTTTTATCCTCTCTCAATTATTCCGAATACTCAGTCTAGACCGGAATAGTCAAGACATCCTTCCCCAATTACCAGCCGGATCTCACAAAAGAAATGCCGATCGCGAATCTCTTCCCAGTCTCAGGAAGATTCCTATTTCCGCCGGAATATTACCAAAAATATGCATCACCGAATACTATCTCGGATAAATAATATATCCGAGACAGAAGGTTAAAAAAAATTGTGGAAAGACAGAATTGAGATCTAGCGAAATGGGCTTGGTATATAGGAATTCAAGGAAAGAGGGAGAATAGTAGGGAAAGCGCGCAACCAGCTGAAGCGACGGAGATGCAAGATTGCACGACTGTGCGGAGACGATGGTGGGAGAGAAAGAGGAGAGCGCAGGTCGCGCAGGCGCCATTTCGCGTACCGCTTCGCACTGACACGAACGGCCATCTTGTTCAGGCCTCTCTTTGCTCGCGAACGCGCTGTAACGCAACGTGATAGTTCTTTGCCTCTCTCTCTCTCTCTCTCTCTATCCCCTCATTCCTCATCCTGGTATTTTTCACCCTTTCTCTGTCACACTCGTGTGAAAAGTGAGAGATATGTGCAAGGCGTCGGTGAGACCACCGCTTGTCGAGCTTCAGGTCGAAGCCGGGGAAGGGGGTGAGGGACGAAAGCATATAACCGTTCACTGGTATCGAAAACTGGTTCAGTGCGTTGGCAAGATGGGCTGCTGGCTCTTCATTCCAGCCTGTTAACAATTCGTTCGTTGACTCAATATCATTTCCTTCCTATTTTCAATTTGCTCTCCTCCTCTCTTTCGTTAATAAATTTGGCTGCCACAGCCATATAAATTCGGCTACCACAGACAAACCCTTTTCATTTTTTTTCCCCCAATTTAAATCTGACTCGTCATATTTGACTACGAAGAAACATGGAAAAATATTTCCGTTACCAAAAATTGGATTTCCCGATACTATTTTTTTTTAGTTTTCTCTTCTCCTGGCTCTATTAGCATCGATGCTAATCGAGCATCGAAGCTCGACTACCTGTTGCAAATATGCCGCTAATCCCTCGCGTCCAAACTTCAGGAGAAACAGAGACTCCCCTCCCCCTCTATCGTTGTCAAGCTTGTCAGACTTTCCTCACTCAACGTTTTCCCATTGAATAAATTGTTTTTAACTCTGCGAGGTCGATTTTGAGGAGGCACGTACAGAGTTTAGTTTGAAATCGTCGAATGTTGATGTTCGAGGACTTTTGAAATGGTGATTGGGAAGAGGGTTGATTTTCCAGGGGGTTGGAATGTACAAAGTCAAAGCCATAGGCTGCACAAACCCGAGCCTCGAATACCTGTTGCATGTCACGTTAATTTGATGAGAGTGAGTGAGATGAAAAAAAAAAATAAGAAAAAAGAAAATGGCGGCCCACCTTCGTTTCCTTTCGTGCAACATTTAAACAATTCTGTTCCGTGAGGACACACACGGGGGTACCAGGACAGGGAGGAGAAGGAAGAGGGTCTGCTTGCACGAGAGTTCAAGCCAAGAGTGGAAAACCCACCTCTTTGACCCGGTGTCGTAACCTGTTGCGTGAGTCGTCGCA
>OY769906.1:20572076-20867167 GCA_963669185.1 Dyspetes luteomarginatus
ATCCGGTGTCCAAGGCGACAAAATTGATTCATATTCGCTAATGTTAATTAGTGGCCTCTTCAACGAGGATTATTGTCGTTGGTACTGCCTAGATTAATTCTCTCTGCAGCTACCTGTCTTGTCCATAGTTTGACACATCAATAAAAATATATATATATATGTATAAACATAGCAGGGGTGGGGGAAAGTTATAAGGAGACTCCATCTTGTCTGCTGTACGCCCGAGGCGATTAACCACGAAACTAGAGGGAAGCAAAACTCATGTGCTCTCAATCCTTCGTCGTTCCTCTTTAATTTGAGAGACTTCCAGAGCTTTGAATAGCTCGCTAGCTTGCTTTGCTCGACTCTCCCTCTCTCTCTCTCTCTCTCTCTCTCTCTCTCTCTCTCTCTCTCTCTCTCTCTCTCTCCTTCTCTCTCCTTCTCTCTCTCCCTCGTCTTTGAAGTAGTCTCTAGATCTCGTCTTGCATGCTGGTGTAAGTAATCAGGCGACCACTCATTCGACTTTACAACGGCCCAGAAGCTGAGCTCTTGGCATCCAAGTTCTATAAGTCTCTCTCTGCCTCCCTGCTCCCTGCCTCTCTCTCTCTCCCTCCCTTCTCTCTTCCTCTCTCTCTCCCTCCCTCCTCCCTGCCTCTCTCTCTCTCCCTCCCTCCTCCCTGCCTCTCTCTCTCTCCCTCCCTCCTCTCTCTCTCTCTCTCTCTCTCTCTCTCTCTCTCTCTCTCTCTCTCCCTCTCTCTCTCACACCCTCTTTCTGTCTCTCTTTTTATATTTTTCTGCCTTTCGCACGACCTGACTTAAAAAAAGTCACCCGAACGAATATTTGATTTTTATTCGAATTATTTAGCTCGACATAACTTTTCATAAATCGACTCTAAACGGAGCTTAAATTATTTTCCACCACGATTAATTGCAATGGGGGTTTTTTTTTTTTTTTTTTTTTTTTTTTTTTCTATACAAATAATAATATCTCTCATTATCTTCGTCGAAATATCGGCTCCAGTGGAAGCTGAAAAGGACTTCTTGGTTTAAAGGAGGAATTGAAGAGAACGGTTGACCGGGGGATGAAATGAGTCTGGGAATTTTTTACCGACGCGTAATTATCCGGAAATATTTACAGAGAGAGAGAGAGAGAGAGAGAGAGAGAGAGAGAGAGAGAGAGAGAGAGAGAGAGAGGAGAGAGAGAGAGAGAGAGAGAGAGAGAGAGAGAGAGAGAGAGAGAGAGAGAGAGAGAGAGAGAGAGAGAGAGAGAGAGAGAGAGAGAGAGAGAGAGAGAGAGAGAGAGAGAGAGAGAAGGGAGGGAGGGAGGGAGAGAGAGAGAGAGAGAGGGAGGGAGGGAGGGAGGGAGGGAGGGAGGGAGGGAGGGAGGGAGAGAGAGAGAGGGAGAGAGAGAGAGAGAGAGAGAGAGAGAGAGGGGAGAGAGAGAGAGCTGTAGGGGACTCAGGTGGTAAGGGGTGGTTCGCAGCCCGTCTCTATGCTTTAAGGGATGAATTTGGAAGTTCTCCCTTTTAACCCAGGCCATCCACCTTTTCGTTGCAAAGAAACCTCGCTCTTCATGGCCGAATGGAGACCCGGAATGATCATAAAAATTCATTCACCAGCTTCCATTCTGCCTTTTCAAATTTCCAATCCAAGTAATCGCCGAATTTGTCTCGTCCCTTTTCATTAAATTTACTCGAAGTTGTGTAGAATTGGCTACTCACTATTTATCTCATTCTCTCATACGTGTGTCCTTCATTTGCCACATGGGCACATCATTGTTATCCAATTTGCCTATTTTATAAAATTCACTCAACTTTATTGAAGAGTTTATTGAAATTTTCTGAGAAAAAGGAGGCTAAAGAGAGGCCAAAAAGAGGGTCTAAAAGATGCTGGAAGCAGCTCAGCCACTTTTGCTATACGAAACATGATACTAAATGACATTTGAAAAGGTGGTCCCTCATCGAGCAACTTTCTTAATATACGAGACAAGCAGACCAAATATCAAAAGAGCTTGGGAGCAAAAGTTGATCTGTGCAGAGCTTGATGGCTGGATAGCATCTCTTTAAATGAGTGAGAGACTGCTGTATGTGTTTGTCTTGCCACTTGTGTGCTTTTCTCTCTCCCTCTTTTGCCCCCTCTCTCTCTCTCATTTTCTCCTCCCCCCCCTCTCTCTCTCTCTCACCCTCTCCCCCCCTCTCTCTCTGCTTTTCTTCACCAGCTTGCAAGGTGTTGTGACTTGTGGTCGAGTGGCCTCTCAGAGTGCATCAAGTGGATACCCAGGACAGATAGAATAAAAATAAAAATATACAGGGGTCAAAGTTGAGGTGGTGGGGGTAAAACCAATAGAAGAAATGAGGGTGTACAAGAGAGGAGAAATTACATACACCATGTTAGTTTTGAACTCTGTGATTGGCTGACATTTTTTCTGATTCTTCTTTGTTATCGTTTCGCGTATAATTAATCGTTATTATAATGAATTGTATAATTTGTCAAAATAATATAATTATATAATTTAATTATATTTAATTATATAATTTAATTATATTTAATTATATAATTTAATTACATTTAATTATATAATTTGTGAAATCAAAAGAGACTTTTAAGGATCGTGAATTTTGAATGGAATAACTCTCGGAGAATGAATTATTTTTCTGAATTAATTTATAATATCATTGAGAGGATTATTGACCATTTAATTGTAGCAAAGATTTTTTATGACCCTGGTGAGTTGAAAATAATTAATTAAAACTTTCAAGTCCTTGGTGTCGCCTCCACTTATTCGACACTTTTTTGTATTCACCACCGATCTCTATTTATTATCAACAAGATGATCAACAGGACAATTTCCCTTTGTGCCAAAGTTAAACGAGCATAAAAAAATTCAAATGGTCAACAATTCTCAAGTTTCCATGATCGTTTCTTTTCGTCATTCCCAATGGGCAATGGTTGGAATTTGTGCATTCACCTCTTGCTCGATGGAAACTGATAATTGAGAGGTCCATTGGCATTAAACTAGCAAGAACTGCTTGTGCTTAAAGAACTCCTTCAAGTCTCCCCCCTTCCCCCCTTCCCTCCAACCCTCCAACCCTCCACCCTCAACCCTGATAGATGAAGATAGGAACAGTCGGTTAGGAGAGAACAAGAGAGAGGTGGATAGCTCGAGCTCCAAGTTGGATCTCCTCTGCAGTGAGCGGCCAGATTCAAACGACTTTCCAACAAGCCTCCCAACTCAATTCATTCGGAATTCAAATTAGAGCCAAACTCCTAGGTGGATGCCATGGGGTTTCCTACGTGTACGAAGCTTTGTTCCTTTCCCACTTGCTTGCTTCTTCTCTCTAGTTTATATAATACACACACACACACACGTATATATATATATATATATATATATCACACACACACACGTATATATATATATATATATAGTTTATGCCCTTGGTCGTTCACCAGTAGACCCTGCGGGGAAAACCAGTTATAATCCTTTCCGGGGAATCCTTTGCGCTATGAAACTTCCTTCAGTGAGTGCAACCTTTGCGTTTATAAGCCAACTGAAACCATGTGCTTGTACTCTAAACTATTCTAGTCTTTTGTGACGATTGTTTTCGTGTTATTATGATTTTGAAACTGAGTATACACATATAATTCGGATTAATTGTTAACGTCTTCTATTATGAGTTTAGAGTCTGTTGGTGCTTAGAAATTACGTAAACGAATTATTATTATTATTGTTATTATTGTCATGCGAATTTAACAAAAACAAAAATATTCCACGTTCAGTTCGTTTATTCGGATTAATTGATATCGTCTTTTATCATGATTTCCGAGGATGGTGGTACTTAGAAATTACGTAAAAGAATTGTTATTATTATTATAATTATTGTTATTATTATCATGGGAATTTAACAAAAACAAAAATATTCCACGTTCAGTTCCTTTGTTCGGATTAATTGATATCGTCTTTTATCATGAGTTTCGAGCCTGTTGGTACTTAGAAATTACGTAAAAGAATTGCTATTATTATTATTATAATTATTGTTATTATTATCATGGGAATTTAACAAAAACAAAAATATTCCACGTTCAGTTCGTTTATTCGGATTAATTGATATCGTCTTTTATCATGATTTCCGAGGATGGTGGTACTTAGAAATTACGTAAAAGAATTGTTATTATTATTATAATTATTGTTATTATTATCATGCGAATTTAACAAAAACAAAAATATTCCACGTTCAGTTCCTTTATTCGGATTAATTGATATCGTCTTTTATCATGATTTCCGAGCCTGGTGGTACTTAGAAATTACGTAAAACAATTGTTATTATTGTTATTATTATAATGGAAATTTAACAAAAAAAATATATATTCCCCGTTCAGTGAATCCGTTGCATTTTTTTTTCCGTTCGGTTGAGCGTAACTCGTAACTTTAGGTACCGTCGAGTGGAAAGAAATCAATGCTTCCGGACCGAGCCGGACCAAGAAACTTATATTATTCCCTGCACGTTATCGTCCACTCAATTCTTTTCTCTCGCTCTCGTTCCTTCACATCTTGTTCTTTTTATTTCAACTTTCTTCCATCCACATTCCTCTCTATTATACAACTGTTCTCGAGTGCTCTCAGTCTCCCTCAATCCCTCTTCTTTTTTTTTATCCTCCCCTGTACCAGGTTCTTGGTACGATATTACCTTTTTGCCCTCATCCCAACCAAACCCTTTCTCTTGTTCTTCATTTTTTTCCTTGAATCAATTTCACAACTCTGTTGCAAAACTTGGCTCGATTCAATTTCGAGCAAACGTTTTATTTAATTTTGTATTTCCATGCGGGTTTATGACTCCCCGAGTGGGGGGTGATTTTTCGATTTTATTATTATTCATAATTTCGAAAAATTTACCACAAACAAAAACTTTTCATGGGTACCACGAAAAATTGCAAAGTTATTACGTAAATTCAAGACAAGTCGTTTAATTTAACAGGCTAAAAAAAAAATTCAATAAAATGTTTATTTCATTATAAATAATTTGATGAAATAAACATTTTATTGAATTTTTTTTTAGCCTGTTAAATTAAACGACTTGTCTTGAATTTACGTAATAATTTTGCAATTTTTCGTGGTACAAAAATCGTTGAAATTTATTCTCACTTGATTCATCAAATATAAGGGATGAATAGCCTGAGTATCTCATAGTATCCCTTGTTTATCGTAAATTCCCAATCTACCACTTTAGTTGTAATAATGTTAAGTAGTGGTAAAGTCATCGGGCTTGTATTCCCAACGGGGGTCACAGTAGAAAAGCCAAAGTTTGTTCGATCGAGGGGGTGGTTTTGCTCGGGCAAAGGAAAGTTGTCGAAGCGGCGAGGTGAGTAGAAGAGGAAACGGAATTCCTCCCTACCTCGACCAATTAACATAATTATTGTTATAACAATCCTCACCCTCCAACTTTGTAAATCTCGAAGCAGTTTTCAAAGCTCTGGGGCGGTAGGGGATGATGAAACTACCCCTTCTTCTCTTAACTCTGTTCTCCAACTTGCCTCGGATTATCACATGTCCGAGTATTCGGTTGCAATCAAGCCGAGGACCTTTGTCTGCATTTTTGAGAAATAAAAATAAGGGGTAGAAAAAAAAAGCTCTAATCAGAAAATAAAAGATATAATATTCGAAGTATTTATTCGTAAATACAAATCGAGAGATCAATATCACATGAGAACAACAAATTGTTTGATGATTGAAAATTCATTAGAGTTAGTGGATATTTCGTTAAAATTACAGCAAAGATCGAGAAAAAATAATTGTAAGGGGTAGTTAGACGAAAAAATTATTAACCAAAAAATAATTTTCTTAATATATTTCAAACGATTTTCTGCCTCTTATTTTATAATGGGGGATGAAAAAGAGATCAATTTCACGAATAAAAAAAAATTATTTCCCTATTGGAAATTTGTAGTTCGTTAACCGCCCTCTTTGCAGGTATTTCGTTACAATTAAGGGCTTTGCATCGCTTCGTTTTATTTTTCTCAACGATAATAATTCAACTAAATATCAACTTTCTCGTATCGCGTTCGCCCACTGGTTTTTTTAATTTTTATAACCCCCACCCCTAATTAAGTGCGGGCGTTTTCGAAGCACCCTTATTGCATAATGAACATTTGAATGAGATTACATTATTATAATACGTAATCAAGAAAACGTACATGTCGATAATATTATTTATTGATTTATTTATTATGATTATTATTACAAGCACATCGATGTTAAAATGGTGAAATGATAATTCATGTTGCTATTATTACCAAATCCTCGATCCCTTCTCACCCCTTTTACTCTCTTTTGGTCATTTGATATTATTTGCATCCACGGTAATTACTCGCACGAATTAATTACCATGATACAACGTGTAATGCCATTTTTGGGGTAGGGGTAGAAATCAAACCCCTCTGCTATTCGCATAAAATTCACTCCAGCTTATTACTCTCATTAGAATCATTGATAGTTTTATGATTTTTTCCATTTTACGATATTATACATTACTATATTTTATTTTACATCCCTTAATTAAATCACCACCATTTTTCATTAACTCTGTTACAAATTTCAAACATTTTTGACACTCACAATTTATTCTGGTATTTAAAAAAAAAAAAAAAAGTACTCCAACAGACGTCTTGCACTTTTACTACTTCCCTTCTCACCCCTTTTACTCTCTTTTGGTCATTTGATATTATTTGCATCCACGGTAATTACTCGCACGAATTAATTACCATGATACAACGTGTAATGCCATTTTTGGGGTAGGGGTAGAAATCAAACCCCTCTGCTATTCGCATAAAATTCACTCCAGCTTATTACTCTCATTACAATCATTGATAGTTTTATGATTTTTTCCATTTTACGATATTATACATTACTATATTTTATTTTACATCCCTTAATTAAATCACCACCATTTTTCATTAACTCTGTTACAAATTTCAAACATTTTTGACACTCACAATTTATTCTGGTATTTAAAAAAAAAAAAAAAAGTATTCCAACAGACGTCTTGCACTTTTACTACTTCCCTTCTCACCCCTTTTACTCTCTTTTGGTCATTTGATATTATTTGCATCCACGGTAATTACTCGCACGAATTAATTACCATGATACAACGTGTAATGCCATTTTTGGGGTAGGGGTAGAAATCAAACCCCTCTGCTATTCGCATAAAATTCACTCCAGCTTATTACTCTCATTACAATCATTGATAGTTTTATGATTTTTTCCATTTTACGATATTATACATTACTATATTTTATTTTACATCCCTTAATTAAATCACCACCATTTTTCATTAATTCTGGTACAAATTTCAAACATTTTTGACACTCACAATTTATTCTGGTTATAAAAAAAAAAAAAAAAAATATTCCAACAGACGTCTTGCACTTTTACTACTCTGTGCTCGAAACAAAATACTTGAGAAAGCCTGGGCAATCTTTATTCGGAAGTGCAGCGTTATTACATCCATGCGATAGATCATGTTAATTGCCGAGATACGGAAAGCACGTACCCTCGTAACTTAAGCGGGCGTCGGCTACGTGAAAGATATATATATATATATATATATATATATATATAAATATATATATATAAATACACAGTGAAGGAAAGGGGTTTTATACAACTCCACACCCCGACGTTATACCGAATAGAGTTCGATGCTCCAGAGTACTTCTGTTTACTGTGAAATAAAAATTCTTCTCGACTAAGTTGCAAAACTTTACGTAATATTAATTTTTACAATAATAATAATAATAATAATACAGTCATTGGCTAGAATTTAATTTAATAAAATCGTTTTCGTGGAAACATTGAAACAATTCGTAGCGATTAATCACAATCAAGTGATGCAAACGTTTTCTCAATAATCCATGAGATTATTCGTGTTCGTCTTACTCAGTTGGTATTACGTAAATTTGTGTGAGGGTTGGATACAGCAAGTAGATATTTTGCCGAGTACATTCGTCTCCTCTAACATCCCTTCCCTCTCCCCTTGGCCATAACCCCACCGGAGGGATTCAAGAAAGACGTAGACGTCGCTTTGGGTTAGTCAGTCTCGATCCCACAAGAGCCTCTGCGTTCCTTCCAAGACGTTTAGCCCCCCACCCATGGGGCGGTGGCGCCCCACCTGCCCCCACTCCGCCCCAGCCGCATCGCTTTTGCTCCGTCTGCTCGACGAGAATCCCCCAAGCGATTCCCGTAAGACTCGTCTGCTTTATTAACGAACCGTTGCGTCGGAAGAACAAGGCGTGAATGGAATTTATAGACCAGTTCGTGTTTCCCATGGAAATGACAATTATTTAAAATATAAATTCATATACCGTCGATTAGATATTTTTAAATACTCATAGGATAGAGTTGATACGTAATTGTTTGAATTTTTATTTAATCGATATGTGCGGAAAAAAAAATGTAATAAAATAAAAGAATCGAAAGTTTTTCTTTTTTGCATTTTTACATGGAATAATGTTTAGCGTTTAGCGAAAAAAAAAATCGAATATTTTCACCATCTGTTCGAGATAATTGAAAAATTTTAAACGGCTGTAACTTTGCTCCCGTTTGACGAATTCAGGCAGATAAGGAGAGTTTTTAAAACTTCGCGAGTAGATTTAGAAAACCCATTGAGTATAGAGTTTTTTTTTAGTACATAACCGTTAGCGTCACTTTAATGATAATTAAAAAAAAAAAAGTATTAAGGTAAGGGTATAAAATGGCAATTACAACATCGATAAAATTATTTATATAACTCCATTAAAAAGTTGAGAAAAAATGATCACTTTTTTGTCCCAAAAGGTTTTTTGTACGACCAATAGTTTGCCCTCTATACCGAGCTGGAAAAACAGGGCAAAGGGTTCATTCTAAAAATCTGAAATAATTCATAAAAGACTTTCTCGAGTAGTCCTACAAACTCACAAAATATAAAAAATATCCGCGAGATCGAAAGAAAAAAAAATGACCCATGAAGAATTACTCCTTTATATGAGGAAGCAACAGCTACAAAAATCGTTAATTCCTGTACAATTTTTCTCATCTCATTTAACGAAAAAATATACAAATATAAAGTGGTCGAAGGAGAGGTAAGGAAAAAACTCAATTAGAGAAAATATATGACAAACTCACATAATTCAGAATAATATAATTTGTTAAGAGAATTAAAGTGACAACAAAACTTAAAGTTTTATTCGATTATGTATGGCTCACCCACAAATCCATGATTCCAAATAACTTTTCAAATAACTTTTCGTTTCTTCATCCCCTATCGTATTTTTGCTACTCACAAAATATAAAAAATATCCGCGAGATCGAAAGAAAAAAAAATGGCCCATGAAGAATTACTCCTTTATATGAGGAAGCAACAGCTACAAAAATCGTTAATTCCTGTACAATTTTTCTCATCTCATTTAACGAAAAAATATACAAATATAACGTGGTCGAAGGAGAGGTAAGGAAAAAATTCAATTAGAGAAAATATATGACAAACTCACATAATTCAGAATAATATAATTTGTTAAGAGAATTAAAGTGACAACAAAACTTAAAGTTTTATTGGATTACGTATAGCTGACCCACAAATCCATGATTCCAAATAACTTTTCAAATAACTTTTCGTTCCTTCATCCCCTATCGTATTTTTGCTACTCACAAAATATAAAAAATATCCGCGAGATCGAAAGAGAAAAAAATGGCCCATGAAGAATTACTCCTTTATATGAGGAAGCAACAGCTACGAAAATCGTTAATTCCTGTACAATTTTTCTCATCTCATTTAACGAAAAAAAAAAACAAATATAACGTGGTCGAAGGAGAGGCAAAGAAAAAACTCAATTAGAGAAAATATATGACAAACTCACATAATTCAGAATAATATAATTTGTTAAGAGAATTAATGTGACAACAAAACTTAAAGTTTTATTGGATTACGTACAGCTCACCCACAATTCCATGATTCAAAATAACTTTTCCCTTTATATCCACATTTTACGATAATAGCACTAAATGCATTGAGAAATTTTACTGGGCAAAACTCTATAATGGATAAGAAAGAGAGAAGCACGAAGATGAGAAAAGAGAGATGGAGATCGTAAATGAGGGAGGTGGAGAGACCAAGGCAAGGGGATGAATATTAAAATGTAAAGTTTTCGTTAAATTAATTGCTTCAACGTCAGGATATTTTCTCGAAGTTCCTGTCTATATGCTTCGCTGTTCTCATTTTCCCTCGAACGTCATACTTTTCTTGTCTGCCATTCTCCATGTTTTCTTTTCCTACCTCGTACTCTCCTTTTTCATCAACCCCCGGAGATGTCCATTTTGCTTTCGTTCTTTTACACACTCATTGAACAGTTCGACAAACCCCCATTGCCAGTAGTCAATATTCACCAATACATCGATTTTTCTACCTGAAAGAAAAATTAAAAAAAAAAACTACCCTTAAAAATTCAGCCTGGTTAAAAAATAGGCAAGACGTGACCCAATGAAATGTCAAAATTTCGTAAAAATCTTCCAACTGCACCCTGAAATATTGATATTTTTTTAATTCATCAGGAAGACCCTGTAATTGAGCCTGGGTGAACTTTACTCTTTTCACCCTTAAATAAAGCTAGCCCCGTTTATAATCTATTTTTCCAGCCCATGTTTAATGCACTCTACGTGCAAGGAACGAGACGTGCCGAGAACAAGCGGGGAAGTTGAGTGAAGCAAAAAAAAAAAAATTAAAATAATACGCGTAAAGAAAAGGTTGATGAAAAGAAAAGGAGAGCTGGCTGTGGGTGCGTTGGGGGGTTGTTCGAGGGTGAGTTTTCTGCCTGGTAAGCTCTCTCGCCAAAGAGTCCAAAGAATTTCTCTCACATTTTTCAGCAAACTTTTCCCAACGTTTTGCCACACTTTTCAACCCCTAAAAACTGAATTCATCTCTCTCTCTCTCTCTCTCTCTCTCTCATTCTTCTTCTCGCTATTCCTTCCATCCAACATTTTCAACCCCTGTATCTTCTCATTTTTCTTACTCGGTCACCCCTTTTCTTCGCTCTTATACACAATAATAAACTTTGCTCTTTTTCGTTTCTTCATCCCCTATCGTATTTTTGCTACCCTTACGAGAATGGGATTCTGCCTGTTGCGGCTTGTTCATCCCCCTACCCCCTCTCGCTTTTGAACTACTTCTCTCCTATCTTTTCGTTTTTTCGCCTCTTTTTCTCTACTTCCGCAACCCTCTCGACTATCCCGAATTCGCGGAAACACCCCTCACCCCCAAAACCACCATTCTGGCTCGATACTCTGGCCAAAAGAATTCCAATCGACGAGCTGCCAGAGATATAGCGATGAAGAAAAAAGAGGAAAGTACTGAATGAGAGAAAGGAACGTTGGCAGTTCGATAAGTTTGGTGACTTCCTCTTTTCTCGTGGGGGTGGAAAAAAAAAAGTTGGATGAGAATCGAAACGGTGTCCAGACCGATAATAACCTGTTGCCAAACTTTCAAACCGATTTGAAATGACAATCGTATCATTTAACTCGTTGAGTGAGAATTCAAAACTTAAAAAAAATTAACCTATGGGTGGACGAATAAAATGGTGTTATTGCGATTCGATATTGTTATTATTATTTTTTTTATGCATGAGAAAAAATTAGAGAAAATTCCAAATATTGCTTTGAGAATTAAAAACGTCCCATGATTGGCCTGAAAATTGGGGGTGTCTATACGAAAATTTATTAATTTTAAGTCGTAGTGATGATATCATAGAAGAGGAAGTGTTGGATAATGATTCAAGCAACTTTAGTATGTTGAGATAAGCGTAACTTTCATCCTAAATTGCTCGAGGGGTAGTTTCTACTACCCTTCGTGATGTAATGACGACACAAGGGGTGCTGAAAGGCAATCTCGATCATGATATAGACTGCTTATGTAGTACTTAACTACAGCCAAAGTCTGTGAGTACACAATTTATGGATATTCGTATAAAGGAGATTTTCTCGTCGTCGAGATTTTCCATCGAAAATCCCCTGTGGTTTCCATGGACACCCATCATGCAAGCAAGGATTTTAGATTAAACGATTTCCTAGCGAAAACAATATAAAAATGAGATTTGAAAAGAAATAAAAAAAAATGCTACACGTTGATTATGTTGTATAAAAATGAATCTATGAATTTTCATACAGTTTATAAAATTATAAAGCTGAAAAAAAAAAAATGATGAAATCCATTAATAAGTTCTTTTCTCTTTTCCACTATAGGCATTTTTTTGCTACATTGTAAGTTACTTTGTGCGGGACTCCTTGCTGGAATTCGAAATCTCGAAATGAAATCGTGATATCTTGAAATTACGTGAATTTATGGGTAATAAAAAAATAACAGAAAATTGCCACTATATGGCGTGCCATATATATATTTGGTATATACGAAAAATATATTCGAAATACATATTTTTTTTTTCGCCAGGTCTGCTGTTTAACTACCCCCCAAATGTGAAGGGTAGATTGGTCAAAAGCTTGCTAGGAAAATTGAAGGGTACGAAAAATATTTTATATCGCGTATAATTTTTTTTCGTCAAGGCTGCTGTTTAACTACCCCCCAAATATTAAGGGTAGATTGGTCAAAAGCTTGCTAGGAAAATTGAAGGGTACGAAAAATATATTAGCCTGTATATTTTATATCGCGTATAATTTTTTTTCGTCAAGGCTGCTGATTAACTACCCCCCAAATATTAAGGGTAGATTGGTCAAAAGCTTGCTAGGAAAATTGAAGGGTACGAAAAATATATTAGCCTGTATATTTTATATCGCGTATAATTTTTTTTCGTCAAGGCTGCTGATTAACTACCCCCCAAATATTAAGGGTAGATTGGTCAAAAGCTTGCTAGGAAAATTGAAGGGTACGAAAAATATATTAGCCTTTTTATTTTATATCGTGTATAATTTTTTTTCGTCAAGGCTGCTGATTAACTACCCCCCAAATATTAAGGGTAGATTGGTCAAAAGCTTGCTAGGAAAATTGAAGGGTACGAAAAATATGTTAGCCTTTATATTTTTTTTCGCGTATAATTTTTTTTCGTCAAGGATGCTGTTTAACTACCCCCCAAATGTTAAGGGTAGATTGGTCAAAAGCTTGCTAGGAGAATTTAAGGGTACGAAAAATATATTAGCCTTTATATTTTTTATAGCGTATAATTTTTTTTCGACAAGGCTGCTGTTTAACTACCCCCTAAATGTTAAGGGTAGATTGGTCAAAAGCTTGCTAGGAAAATTGAAGGGAAAATCGAGGCCTGCTGTACTCCTCCTGGCGATTTGCAAGCTCCTGGAAAACAGAAGGACGTCCTGCTGGTATAACTGACCCCTCCCCTCCAAAAGGTTAAAGATAGGTGGCTAGAGCAGGGAAGCAGCTACCCTCCTCTCGCTATCCTCTCGTTTACCCCCCCTTGCACACCCCTCTCGGTTGACTCGCTAATTAAACTCCGTAGGAATTGGAACGCTTGGACGTTGACGAGATGTTTCTTCTCTCATTCCAAGGGTGCTATAGAGATACATAGATATAGCTACTCTCCTTTCAACCCCCTCTCCCATTCTTCTCCCTTCCTTTAACTGAATTAACGCCACGGGTACCCTGACACTAACTCATCCCTCTTTTACCCTCATTTAATACATTTAGCCGTACGAATATGGAGTCACCACCCCCCGTCATTTGGAATATTACAGCGCAACTTTGCAAGAGGTGATGGCCGAGAGCATGAAATTACCCCTATTTATCTGGCGCAGTTAAAGTTGAATTTTAGTTTTTTTTTTTTTGAACAAATTTTTTTTCTTTCCGTCAATGAATAATTCGATCAGAAAAAAAAGAATTTTTTGAGGAAAAGTATTGGCTGAGTTTGATGAGTAATTCGATTAGAATAAAATAATTTTTTGTATAAAAGAGCGGCAGCCCTTTTCGACTCAACATATTATTGCACAAAAAATTACATAAGTCATTAATTATAAATTACGAATAAGACTAATACTCTCTAATTATGCATTTAAGGATGAACGAAATTGCACAGTTATACGTATAAATGTCTATTTATAAACATATTATAAATGCTTTTATAGTTTTATAAATGTTATATATTTTTCACTATTGCCATAGTATAAAATCCTGTTAAAATTTAATTATATCGCATAAAACACGATGAATTCTAAAACTCCCAATGACCGAACTCAAAATTTATTATTCGCGAGACAATTAAACGTTTCAGGAAAAAAAACATCTAATATTTGATGTTCTCGAGAAATCAAAAGAGAATGAAATACCCTCCTCAGCTGATCGTAGTGAAACGTATAACTCCCGTTTTTTGCCTTTTAAGTACTAGGGAATTAAAAATGGCGACCCTTGAAAAATCTTTTGCGATGTAAATTAAAAAATAATACAAGAGCAATAATAATAATAATTCTCTTGTCGATCAATTAGCTATAAGATTTTATTAAATCCTTTTCCTTCGTTACGAGACCACTTAAAATTGTAGAGTCTTTTGTAAATAATCCTTGCAGGCTATAATTAAATCACGATAATTCACAGTGAATATTTTCATTTCTTTTTTTCTTTTCAAATACTTTTAATTATTGATTTTCGTCCTCCTGATGGGTATCCAGTTGAGTATCGAGTCTCGAAAATAAAAAAGGAGTTACAGAGACGTTAGGGGGTTGAAAAGCATCGATGGTTCTTGAGAAAAGCTTACCAGGCATTCCTGGAATATTCAAAGCTCGCTAGGTAGCGTTACCAGTTGAGAAACGAGGGGGATGAAATCGTTTGAGAGAGTCAATGAGCGAAGGGCAAAAGAGGGATTGAAAAAAAAAAAAAAAAAAAAAAAAATTGGGGAGATGATATTTCAAGCTGGCTTTGACTCGACTCCTGAAGCTTTTCGCAGCATCCTACATGGAGTCAAACACGTTCTACATAATTTTTTTATCGATCACATCTTCACATTCTTCCTTTTGTCTTTGGAATTATCAATTAATTAATAAACGTCGAATAAGTAATCTAATTTCTAATATTCTCTAATATTTATCATTAAAAATTTTCGCCATTTTTCTTCCGTCCAAAATCCCCGAATAAATTAATGGCATATTATAGAATCGTTAAAATTAATTGGCGTATTTAATCTTTCCTTAATTCCCAGTATTCTTAATATTAAATGACTTTATATCTGTGATTTAATTACGGTTTAAAATAATCTTTAATATTTGTGATTAATTTTTTTTTTTTAATATGTTTTATTGACTTTTTTGTGCCATTGAAAATCCCTTAATAATTTAATAGCAAAGTCTCTGATCATTAAAATTAATTAACCCTGGAACTGCAACGTAAAAAAAAAACTGTAGCGTTTGGTAGTTAGCGAGCGACCTCTGCACAAGCTGGTCCAGTGAAGTCAGGGCATTCTGGGAAGGGATTATTAGGGATTGGAAAACTCAGCAAAAGGTGCTGCAAAAGTTTCTATGGTTATCGCAGCTTCGTGTACCATTGGCAATGCCACTAACGACGAGACATTCTTGAAACTTACGTTTATCGTTATAATGCCAAATGCAATTTCACTTCGGGTTTCTCGCTTTTATTCTCTCAAATTTTCTATTTTTTCTTTTCAATAATCCGGATGAAATATAATACTTTTTTTAAATATTCTTTTGGCACGAGGAGAGTTTAGATAATGAGGGAAGTACAGTCAAGGTATCGGAAAATAATTTAGACGAGGTAAAATTATTTATATTTTATTTTTTTCAGATATCATCTTTATTTTTTATTTTTTGTAATCGATGATTTTTTCCAATTGTATATTTTTTTTCTTTTGGTACAAGAAGAGTTTGTTTAATAAGCAAAAATGCTCGAGATATCAGAAAATAGTTTTCTAAATATATATATATATTTTTTTTCAATACTATTTTCTGTAAATATTTTTTCGGCAAAAGGAGAGTTTGATTATAATTAATTAAATGCTTTTAGGGTATCGGAAAATAATTCAGACGAAACATTGTAAAACTATTTGTTTTTTTTGTTTTTTTTTTTTTTTAGAAATGTTATCTTTATTTTTTATTGTCAACGAAGTTTTTTTTTTAATCCTCGGCTGGTCAACGAAAATTGCATTGGAATGGAACAAAAAAATCTACATAAGACTGACAGTGTATTGAGCTTTCGTGGAAATGTTGAGCTTAGGCATAATGGAGGGTTGAAATTTTTTTTTCGTAAAGTTGTAAATAATCGCACTAAAAAAAATGCTAGGACGGATCTTGAAGAAAAAAAAAATTAACGAAAAGGTAAATAGGTATAAAAGAAAAAAAAAAATAGGAACATTCAAACAAATCCAAGCTGACCGAGCCACTTTAAAACTACGAAAAAATATAGGGCAGATAAATCAGAGAATGATATATTAATTAGTCATTTTGTCACGAGGTATATATACGTTATTATTGTACACAATGTGAAATAGTAAATATTTATTTTGCATGCTCTTTCTTTTTTTTATTTTTTATTTTTTTGCGTTTTCGGCAATATTTAATTATTCGCCACTTGTCAGGAACAGTTTAAACGAGTCACGGGGCTCCACTTTTAATATTTTTTGGCTTTCACATAAGAGCCTTCTCGAGACTACAATCGATAACGAATTATAGAGAAAGAGAAAGAGGTCGTTGAAAATGAACGAACTTCCTTAATTGTCTTCCCCCTACCCCCTTCCCTTTTACCCCTATTCCATCACTTTAACCCTCTCCTTCAATTTTCATGCACCCTTCAACCCCTCCAATTTCATTTGTGGTTCGCCCCCGTGAGACTCACACATCCCCGTTAATTTCTTTGGGGTTTGATGACACGACTTGCTGGAGGAGGTAATTTTGTGAAGCCCGCATTATCGAAAACTGGAAGGAGATCCCTTACACGCTGACCAGCACCGAGGGAAGCCAGCTCGGACCACCTTTTCAAATTTTTTAATAAAATTCATAAACAACAAATTGATCAATTAGAAAAATAATATAAAAAAATGAATGAAATATAAATAAATAAAAATAAAATACAAATGAAAAAAAAAGAATAAAAAAAAAATATAAATAATATATATATATGTAAATATTGTTTAACGACAAATTATAAAATTTAGAAATCACCTGTTATTTTTGTATTTAGATAGAGCTTGAGCCGCAGGATGAGGCGTCTCGGTAGGAAAATATGTTGCACCATAAAAATCAAGTCCACGACTCAAAAGCATCGAGGTTTCCTCGACACTGGCCAATGTCACTCTTATTATTGGTGGTCCTGTGTAAATCGTAGCTGGCTCATTTGAATTTTGAGTTTCATTTTTCAGCTTGTCATTTATCGCTTTCACTATTCAAAAAAAAAATTTTAAATATATTAATTTTTTTGTTTTTCATTATTATTATTATTTTTAAACAAAAGAAAAAAAAAATATGAACTTTCAACTCACAGACTGTGCCAGTATTGAGTGGCAATCTCGTAACTTCTACGATCGAACGATACTTGTAAAGTGCATGCCTCACATCGTCCTCGGGCAATTCTTCAGGCACATCGAGCACGTACACAGTAAATGTTTTAGCTGGTCTGCATGGTATGGCAATTTTTTTATAAAATCGCGCACCCGTCACTTTGTGAAAGCCTTTCTTATAAACAGCCTGAAAATCCTCAATGCTGCTAAACTTAAAGAGTATTCCGGTTGATGTCTTCGTTAGGGAAAATGCACCCCTTCAAGTTCCAAATGGACAAAAAATTAATATAAAATTACTTTTTTTTAAATTATTTTTTAACTATTTTGTTAAAAGTATTACGATAAAAAATAATCGAGAATTATTATTTAAAAAAATAATCATAGCAATCGTACATCTCATTTATTGAATCAATAGTCGAAAGATTTAAAAAAAATGGATCAGATACAGCAAAAGAAAATCAAGAATGAGGATAAAAGAGGAAGAAAGAAAATAGGGCAGAAATTGAAAGTTGGATAGAATATTTTCCAAAAAGAGCTCACATCTAGTAGAATCATTAGCAAGCTCTCTTAATATTACATTACAAGATATTATCAACGAAAAAAAAAAAAATCTACAAAAAGTAATACTTTGACAATCATTACAAAATTATTAATTCCTCTTAAAAATAAATAAAAAAATAAATAATAATAATTGGCAGCAATTATACAACCCTCTTATTGAGTTAGTAATGGAAAAACTGAAGAAGAAATTAAGCATAAGAAGTGAGGAAAATTGAAGAATGAGGATGTAAGAAAATGAGAAAGAAAATAAGGCAAAGGTGAAAGGTTGAGTAGAAAAATGTTTCAAGGAGAGGTAGAGAATCTAGTAGATTCAGCAACCCTCGCTATTTCTTTACAAAATGTTACAAAAATTAATACTTTAACAATCAATAGAAAATTATTAATTCCTCTTAAAAAAAAAAATAATAATAATTGGCAGCAATTATGCAACCCTCTTTACAACCCTCTTATTGAGTTAGTAATGGAAAAACTGAAGAAGAAATTAAGCATAAGAAGTGAGGAAAATTGAAGAATGAGGATGTAAGAAAATGAGAAAGAAAATAAGGCAAAGGTGAAAGGTTGAGTAGAAAAATGTTTGAAGGAGAGGTAGAGAATCTAGTAGATTCAGCAATCCTCGCTATTTCTCATAGCTCCTAGACGGAAGTTCATTTTCTTGAAAATGGCCGTCGTGCTGTGATGGCTTGAAAGTGGGGAAAGACACGAGAAACGAGAGCGAATAAGGGTCAGTGCGGGGTAGGGCAGAGGGTGAACTCATTGCCGAGGTGAGCTGAGATGACGACGGGAAAACCAGTGAAGCCCAAGAAACTGGTGTTGGAGCAAGCGTGGGTGACGAGATGAGAAGTAAAAAAATAAAAAATAAAAAAATATGAAAATTGTGATAGTACAATTTGGGAATTCTGCAGTATCAATTTAGGTCCCACACGAAGATAAATAATACTTTGTATATATATATATAATTGACAGCTAAAATATCATTCTGCCAAAACATGTAAAATATAATACTTGATATTAAAAATTGGACAAAAATTTATATTTTTTTTAATCGAAAATTTATTATTTTTATTATTATCTTAAAATTTATAAAAATAATACTTTTTGGCCAACGGTTACAATTATTATTTTTTAAATACTTTCAGCGATATGTGTCTTTAGATATTTAGGGGTTTTCTGCCATGTCAAGTGACTCCCACCAATCGCCATTAATTCCAATTTTCTTCTCACGCACTCTCACAATTTCCCATACATTTTGAATACTTTCTCATGCAATTATGATCGATCACTCTCATCATATTTCACATTAGTTTATCTCAAAAATTTTCACAATCTCTACAAATGTTGTCACATTTTGAAAATGTTCAAACCCTACTTAAAAATTCACTTATTTTTTTCGTTATTAATTAATTCGACAAGCTTCTTTTTTTTTCAATAAAAAAATTTCATCCCTTAAAAAATAAATGAAATAATTTTTTTTTACAAAATTAAAAAATTGAAAATAATAAAATTATCTCATTCTCCTACCTGAAGTTCATTTTTTCGCAAATTGTCGCAGCTTTTTCCATGCTAAGCTCGTGACTGGGTGTCAGTAAAAAAGCACCCTTGGTCAGAAAATCATTTTCACTTATTTCTGAATCGGTCTCGTGATCTTGCCAGAATTCACCACGTTCACCACTTCCCCCACCACCACCACCAATACCACCAACACCACCAATCATACTGCCTTCTTGATTCAAACGAAGGCTCGAACTGTTCTTCGACGTTGACATTTCCTTATCCTTCATAGAACTGACAAACTCGTCGGTCTGAGACATCCTTTTTATATGATCCGTTTGGTTCAATGTGTGCTAAGATTGAAGGTGGGACACCTCCTACTTGATAAAATATCACATTATTATTATTATTATTTTTAGATAGGTCTAGATCCATAGAATTCACTATACATGCACATATACATGTATTTACGGATACATAAATAAAATATACACGTATACATTCATCCATTAAATTACAATGCTATTATTATCATTATTATTATTATTATTATTATTATTTAATGTTACGTGAATCGTAACAGGCCATAAGTTTATTCTATCCTATATTTTATGCCTTATAAATGGCCTAATAGCTCACTCGTAAATTTCGAGGACGTTCCACACAAGATGACGAATACTAAAAAGTACGATGATCGGTAGCTGCGTAACCGAGTCGTCTTGGTACACTGAACGCGACTTCCTTACGGTCTCATCGCTTTTATAGCCATACCAGCCTCCCTGAATTTGGCTATGTGGCCATAGCAAAGTTATAGCTATAAGATCAGTCAATCTTGATTCGTGTTGAATTGTTTTTGTGACTACGATCTATATCGTATTTCTTTGATAATTTATGTGGGACGAAATGGAGTCGATGTCATTTTAAATGGAGGAGAATAAATGGAATTAATTGTAAGTGGAGTAAAAAGTTGAGAGAATTAACGAGAATGGTGATACTTTTTTTTTTATTCTTGCTCAAATCTCATTTGATAATTGAACTTGGATCGAGGTCAATTTTTTAAATTTCGCCAGAAAATACTGTGACAGTTTATTCGATCGTCTGAATATTTTTAGCTGCCATTTTTAGTCGATCTTGATTCGTGTTGAATTGTTTTTGTGACTACGATCTATATCGTATTTCTTTGATAATTTATGTGGGACGAAATGGAGTCGATGTCATTTTAAATGGAGGAGAATAAATGGAATTAATTGTAAGTGGAGTAAAAAGTTGAGAGAATTAACGAGAATGGTGATACTTTTTTTTTTATTCTTGCTCAAGTCTCATTTGATAATTGAACTTGGATCGAGGTCAATTTTTTAAATTTCGCCAGAAAATACTGTGACAGTTTATTCGATCGTCTGAATATTTTTAGCTGCCATTTTTAGTCGATCTTGATTCGTGTTGAATTGTTTTTGTGACTACGATCTATATCGTATTTCTTTGATAATTTATGTGGGACGAAATGGAGTCGATGTCATTTTAAATGGAGGAGAATAAATGGAATTAATTGTAAGTGGAGTAAAAAGTTGAGAGAATTAACGAGAATGGTGATACTTTTTTTTTTATTCTTGCTCAAGTCTCATTTGATAATTGAACTTGGATCGAGGTCAATTTTTTAAATTTCGCCAGAAAATACTGTGACAGTTTATTCGATCGTCTGAATATTTTTAGCTGCCATTTTTAGTCGATCTTGATTCGTGTTGAATTGTTTTTGTGACTACGATCTATATCGTATTTCTTTGATAATTTATGTGGGACGAAATGGAGTCGATGTCATTTTAAATGGAGGAGAATAAATGGAATTAATTGTAAGTGGAGTAAAAAGTTGAGAGAATTAACGAAAATGGTGATACTTTTTTTTTTTTATTCTTGCTCAAGTCTCATTTGATAATCGAACTTGGATCGAGGTCAATTTTTTAAATTTCGCCAGAAAATACTGTGACAGTTTATTCGATCGTCTGAATATTTTTAGCTGTAATTTTTAGTCGATCTTGATTCGTGTTGAATTGTTTTTGTGACTACGATCTATATCGTATTTCTTTGATAATTTTTGTGGGACGAAATGGAGTCGATATAATTTTAAATGGAGGAGAATAAATGGAATTAATTGTAAGTGGAGTAAAAAGTTGAGAAAATTAATGAAAATGGTGATACTTTTTTTTTTTTATTCTCGCTCAAGTCTCATTTGATAATTGAACTTGGATCGAGGTCAATTTTTTAAATTTCGCCAGAAAATACTGTGACAGTTTATTCGATCGTCTGAATATTTTTAGCTGTCATTTTTAGTCGATCTTGATTCGTGTTGAATTGTTTTTGTGACTACGATCTATATCGTATTTCTTTGATAATTTATGTGGGACGAAATGGAGTCGATGTCATTTTAAATGGAGGAGAATAAATGGAATTAATTGTAAGTGGAGTAAAAAGTTGAGACAATTAACGAAAATGGTGATACTTTTTTTTTTTATTCTTGCTCAAGTCTCATTTGATAATCGAACTTGGATCGAGGTCAATTTTTTAAATTTCGCCAGAAAATACTGTGACAGTTTATTCGATCGTCTGAATATTTTTAGCTGTCATTTTTAGTCGATCTTGATTCGTGTTGAATTGTTTTTGTGACTACGATCTATATCGTATTTCTTTGATAATTTTTGTGGGACGAAATGGAGTCGATATAATTTTAAATGGAGGAGAATAAATGGAATTAATTGTAAGTGGAGTAAAAAGTTGAGAAAATTAATGAAAATGGTGATACTTTTTTTTTTTTATTCTCGCTCAAGTCTCATTTGATAATTGAACTTGGATCGAGGTCAATTTTTTAAATTTCGCGAGAAAATACTGTGACAGTTTATTCGATCGTCTGAATATTTTTAGCTGGGCTAAGAATATTATGGATGAGATGAGAAGGGGAAAAATAGATGAAGATGAATAGTATCGTTGAGCAAAGAGACGTTGGATGGGATAATAGATAAAAGGGGAAAAAGGTCGAATGAGGGGTTAGACAATGTTGAGCCCAAGGGAAAAACTGTCACAGGGAAAAATTCTTTTTGATTTTTTTTTTCTTTCTTTTGGCTCGGTGACGCTGATTTTATTTAGTTGAGATTTAGAAGATCTTGAGTCGATGATTTATTTAAAAATCTTCTCAGCAGGATTCTACCAGGTGTTTTAATTTTTGTTCATGTGTTTAATGTTAAAAAAATCAATCTTAAATCCAAACTTAAATCTTAACCATATATAGGTAAGCTTTAAATCGAATCTAAATTAAGACTCAGTTTTAAAATTAACATAAATCTTCACAATCGAAATAGGGACTAAAAATTGGGACCTAAAATAATGTCAAGTAGGAGAATTAAGAATCAGGTCAAAGAAAATGGAGTCACAAAAAAATTTCCTATCGAGGAAATTTCCTATATTTTTTTTGAGCTTCATTACGTCTTTATTGAGGATTTAGACGATCTCGTTTCGAACTGTACAAAAGTCTCTTTAACTTTTGAGTTGGATTCAAAATATGGATGAATTAAGGTTGCATCGGGGCGAGGGAAAATAAGGAAAAGTAGAAGCAGGACAGAGAAAAGGGCAAAGGAGTATAAATTTAAGGGTAGGTGAGGCAAAGTTAAGCCCAAGAGAATTGTGGGTGATTTGCTTGGCCATCTTCAGTCGAGGGGCATTCTGTGTATGCGCTGCCTTCCAACCCCCTCTCCTCCCCTCCCCACCTCCTCGCCGCGCCTCTTCACCTCGAAGCTATAATTCGACGATGGCTCCTCGTAATTGCTTTGTTAAGTAATTAACCGGTCGGTTCGGCACGGAGAGACACTCTCTCGGATATAACGGTAAGAGCAGCAACATCCAGCCACTATGAGACCTCTTCGCTAATTCGACCAATTTGATTTTAAACGGTCACCACACATTAACCAACGCTGCACCGACACTGTTACTCCTTTATCCCATCTGTGCAAACTCCTCTGACAACGATACTGTATAATTACACTCACGAGCGAGTCTCGGTGTACAAGAAAAAAAATTATAAAAGATATAAACGTTAATTGAAGATCCAATCTTGAAATTATCCAGAATCTCGCTTTTTTGTATTCCTTTAATCGTTAATTATTTGCTGTAATTTAGTGTCATGAAAAAACACTGCAAAAATATTCTAAACTGGAAAGGAAAATCGTTATTATGAAATTCATTCGTTTTCAATTTAATTATTACTCCTTTACTGTTTTTGACTTTTACTCCTTTATCCCATCTGTGCAAACTCCTCTGACAACGATACTGTATAATTACACTCACGAGCGAGTCTCGGTGTAAAAGAAAAAAAATTATAAAAGATATAAACGTTAATTGAAGATCCAATCTTGAAATTATCCAGAATCTCGCTTTTTTGTATCCCTTTAATCGTTAATTATTTGCTGTAATTTAGTGTCATGAAAAAACACTGCAAAAATATTCTAAACTGGAAAGGAAAATCGTTATTATGAAATTCATTCGTTTTCAATTTAATTATTACTCCTTTACTGTTTTTGACTTTTACTCCTTTATCCCATCTGTGCAAACTCCTCTGACAACGATACTGTATAATTACACTCACGAGCGAGTCTCGGTGTAAAAGAAAAAAAATTATAAAAGATATAAACGTTAATTGAAGATCCAATCTTGAAATTATCCAGAATCTCGCTTTTTTGTATCCCTTTAATCGTTAATTATTTGCTGTAATTTAGTGTCATGAAAAAACACTGCAAAAATATTCTAAACTGGAAAGGAAAATCGTTATTATGAAATTCATTCGTTTTCAATTTAATTATTACTCCTTTACTGTTTTTGACTTTTACTCCTTTATCCCATCTGTGCAAACTCCTCTGACAACGATACTGTATAATTACACTCACGCGCAAGTCTCAGTGTAAAAGAAAAAAAATTAAAAAAGATATAAACGTTAATTGAAAATCCAATCTAGAAATTATCCAGAATCTGGCTTTTTTGTATCCCTTTAATCGTTAATTATTTGCTGTAATTTAGTGTCATGAAATTTTTTTGAAATAATTGAATTATTTGTCTCACAATTTAATGGGAATTATTCTTGTGAAGGGTTTCGTTTAATTGTGTGCCAACTAATGCTGACCGAGGAAACAGTAATTAATAGATAACGTTACATGGTTCAATTAATTACCGTTACGTGGATTTGAAATGAAAGAAACAAAATTATAAAAGATAAATTGAAGATCCAATCTTGAAAGTCTCCAGAATTTGTTTTTTTCTTCATCGATCGTTAATTAATTATTATTGTAATTGAGCATTATCCTGTTGGATTTTTTTTTTTAACTGGAAAGGAAAATCCTTATTATGAAATGCATTCGTTTTCAATTTGATTTATTCGTCGTACATTTTATTGAGATTATATTGCTGGTCTGATTGATCGTCTGTGAAATGATTCCGAGTGTTGAAATGGTAATTCATGTTAATAACGTTATCGAGGCTAATTGTTATAATTCGTGAGTGCGTCAGATTCGATGACATTTGTGACATAATATTATAAACGTGTCTTGATTTCATAAAATCATGTTTAATTGAAGATGTCAAAACAAATAATAATTTCGATGTCGAATGCACTCGTGAAATAACAAATTGGCCCAGATTTGAATGATTTGCTGCTGGATGTTTGATGGCATCAAAGAGAAATGCATCCTAGTTCCGTTTGGCCATTGGTCTCTTTCCGTTAGACTCGACCCATAGAGCGTTTCCCCCACTCCTCAACTGCTCTCTCTCCGGTGGATCGATCTAAGTCACGTGCGCCGTGTTGCGCCGCCGGCTGGTACTGGCGTGCTTCTGCGGTTGTGATTCCCGAACTTGCCTAGCAACAGGCGCGCTCGCGTCTCGATCACGCGAGTTACACGAAAAAAAAAACTGAATATTTTTCCAATGGCAAATATTCTCATTAGGGAAAATTTTAATTATATAATAACGAAGTCTGCGTTTTCTTTTTTCATTGCGTGGAAAACTTTCATAATTATAAAGGGAAGAATTAGAAATTCAAATTTAATGGTGCAGCTGAGTTTCTGCCTGAAATTTCCCTCTGTGGAAATTATTGGATAATGATCCCTTTTTATAATAATAATGGCCAAACACGTGTCGAGCATTATCCAATTATTCCACAGGATCAAAATATTGTGCATTGATACTTAGGAGACAATTTTTAATCTTAATGATGAAATCCAAGTTGATTTGAAGTTTGAAACGATCATACGATTGAACCAACTGCAATTCAAATTTACTACAAAATATTCGGTCCTCATTCTACAATTTATAGAACCCTTCTAAAAGAATTTCCTTAAAAAACTAATTTCATTCGATTTCTTTTCTTTTTTTTTTCATTTAAAATTCAAACAAGAAAACAAAAATACTTTGAGTACAAATTGAAAAAAAATCTTCGAAGTATATAATACTTTTCGTGCCTTCAATACTTTTATAAATAATTTTAGAATCATTTAAAAATTCTTATATAATATTTGACCGTTTTTAATAGTCATATATAGTTTTTCTTTCATTTTTGTACTAATTTTACAATTCCCATCGATTATCCTTAATTACGCACGATATCAGAATACTCTCGTTTATTAATGAAAGCGGGGAGAGGTGGGGTGGGGTGGGGTGGGGGGGAGAAATACGACCGATATAAAAGTTATAAAAAAACAGAGGGGAGAAAAAATGATGTCGTGGATTCAATCGAGGTCATGATGAGGGATAAAAATAAATCTTCGACCATGACACCTAAAATAGAAATGTCTAGGTGCGGTGCGAGTACCACAAGCAGCGGGTGGGTCTCTGAGCTCTTGTTTTATATTATATAAAATTTGTTCTGATCGTGTACACGACTTTATTATCGTCATTATTGAGAATTGTGAAAGGAATGAAGGGGCATCGAGAAATAGTTGAAAAGTGACCTTTAAAGTTGCAAATATAAAAAAGTAGATAAATAATGAAAGAAAATTATAAGAGGAAGGAGAAAAAAAAAGGAATTGCTCAGAAAAGAAATTGCAGCTACTTCTGGCGATGCTTCGATCAATTTATCGTCGAGCTATCGTCTCATCGAATCGTCCAATTAAGAATCCCACGCGTCGAGCCCATTGTCCATATTGAGATGTATTATGAGAGTGAACATCGATAAAATTATCGCGAGACCCTCATCGAGGCTATTTTTCTTCAGCTTTTTCATTATTTCTCGTCGCATACTGTCGACTCAACTCCCACAGCTTAAATTAATTAGAGACTCTTAAATTAAACGAAATAAAAAAAAGGTACTCGTAAAATAAGAAGAATATTTTTTTTTGTATATATATATATATAATTTTTTTTTTTGCGATAATAAAAAGATGAGAAGATTTAATTTCGAAATGTTATCATTATTTACTCATCATTATGACGAATTAACCGGATCTCAGTTAGTTGGATAAAAATTATAATAAATCGTACTTTTTCTTCGTATTTTTAATTATTTCACATCATGTATGGGACAGATGACTAAACGTCTACGTTTGGTAAATATTCTTAAATTAAAGAGATCAAATAAAAATTAGCCACAAAATTAAAAAAATTCTAATTGAATTAAAAATATTGATATTTGAACTTTTATTAAATTAATAATAAAAGTTCACGAGGGAGGTTAATTTGTAAATATTGTTATTTATCGAGATTTAATTTCAAATGTTATCATCATTTACTCATCATTATGACGAATTAACCGGATCTCAGTTAGTTGGATAAAAATTATAATAAATCGTACTTTTTCTTCGTATTTTTAATTATTTCACATCATGTATGGGACAGATGACTAAACGTCTACGTTTGGTAAATATTCTTAAACTAAAGAGATCAAATAAAAATTAGCCACAAAATTTAAAAAAATCTAATTGAATTAAAAATATTGATATTTGAAATTTTAAAAAATTAATAATAAAAAGTCACCAGGGAGGTTAATTTGGAAATATTGTCATTTATCGAGGACCCTGACAATTTATGTGGATATGAGCCAGTCGCGAAGGGACAAATTGTAATTGAACGGAAATGAAATTCTCGGATAGAAACAGAATGTAGATCGTTCAACCCCTTCGTGCACAGTTGGGCAAAAACCCTACTCTGTACATCTCTCAATTAGCGAAGAACGAACTGAATGAGAATTTCATTCAATACTCATAACAACCACTTGATTTCATATTGATGCCAATTGTCATGTTTATTCGTGATGCAAACAGAACACAAACTTATCTCTTGTATGTCACACAAATATTTAAATTTAAATAGTTGCAATTATTTATTATTAAAATCATTATAATGAGTTTCATAAATATGCAATAAATCTTCAGATACGAGAAAAGTATTTTTTTTTTTTAAATCCTCATCAAAAACTAAAATGCTCCAAAAAATTGGCACGATAAAAAAAATTTAGTTTCAAAAGATGCAATAATTTATTCTTCCAATAATTAAAAAAAGTCAAAATATAAAAGGATTAAAATAATTTGAATTCGAATTTATTTGTCCAACGAGAAAAATAACTCGTTAAAATACGTACAAGGTCAATAAATTTTTGGGCAGTTCCGCAAGAATTTTTATACTTTTATCATGATTTTTGAAAAATTATTTTATCGTATACTCGCTCGTATTTCATCCACAAATCAGAATTTCATTAAATCCAATTTATTAATTTATCTAACGACTGGAGTGAATCGCACAAATATAAAATGGGTCGCGTGATGAGTGAGAAGATTTTTTTTTTTTTTTTTTTGTCATTCTGAATAACTAGAGTAAGTAGAGAAGAAAAGGAGGGCGGATAAGTAAAGGAGGGGTTGATATCGTGGCGTCAATACAAAATAGAAGGGGTTGCAGGGGGGGTTGACGCCACCAGTAGGAGCAACAGCAGCAGCGGTCTGTAACTCTATGCTTCTCTCAGCTTCGATCAATAGAGACGATATATATATATATATATATATATATATATATATATATATATATATATATATATATATATATATATATATAAATATATATATACATGTAAATAAATATATATATATAAATATAAATAAATATATATATATAAATATAAATAAATATATATATATATATATATGTATATATATATATATATACATATATGTACACAATATATTATGTAAAAACGAATTGAGCATAAATAGAAGCACAAAACTGACCTGAACGAACTAAAATCTTCTTCCCCCATTCTATCTCGCAAATATTATTTCTCCTCGCACCCTGGTCAAGTGCATATGATGCAACGCTGTTGCATCCTCGCAACAGTTATGTATAAAATCTATGCTGACGACAAAAACATCGAGAAAAAAAAAGTCTGTCGATATTCACGAATTGAGGTCAGTGAATTCATGATCTCTGCCCTGCTAATTCTATTAAAAAAAAAAATGTCTCTTCATCCACTCCTCCCCCCCCCCCCCCCCCCGCCGTGCCCCCAAGCTGCAGTGATAATTTGACGTTGCAGCAGACCCAGATATTTTTCACCTGTCACAGGGGATAAACAACTTTGACATTCATCGTTCGGATTTTGTGATTTCTGATTACAGAAGAGATTTTTCATTTTTATTTTGTTTTCACTTTTCAATTTTTCATTTTTTTTTATAAAGCATTGAATGCATAATGCATTTTTGTCAATGCATATTTAGTACCATTAAGTGTTCTCACTCATGAATAATGCATATCGTATACCGTGGTTGGGAGTTTTTCAATTTTTTCTTTTTTTTTTTTTATCATTGAGCCTCCTTTTTTTGGGGATGAAAAATTTTGGCGTATGGCTTTTTTTTTTTATCGGAGGGTTAGAAGCCAGGATTGACTGATGGATGGTAGGGTAAGGGATGGACAGATGCAGGTGGAAATGCGGAAGGAAACAAAGGGCGACAGGCACTTTAGATGGCAGGAGGAAGGAGAGAGAGAGAGAGAGAGAGAACGAAGGAGGGAGAAAGGGAGAAAACCACTTGACGGATGAGCCAAGGAAGTTAGGGAATCCCCGAGCATAGACTGGGCAAAAGGGAGACGCGATACTTCATTACGAATTCATCGACGGATTTTCCGAGTGATTTCCTCAGTTATGTCCGGACGTTTATATAGCCAAGAGAACCCTCCGCAGAATTCCACGTGCCCCCACGAGCATATAGAAAACTTTAGCCAACTCTTTCTCTCGCCCTTTTTCTTCTGTATGACCTTTCAAACCTTCCCATAAAGCAGACAAATATTCTTGATGGGTAAGAAAATTTTGAAGGATACTTATAAGTAATTCGATTCAATAGTAATTCAATTAAATAATAATTCAATTCAATAGTAATTCAATTTAATAGTAATTTAATTTAATAGTAATTCAATTTAATAGTAATTCAATTCAATAATAATTCAATTAAATAATAATTCAATTCAATAGTAATTCAATTTAATAGTAATTTAATTTAATAGTAATTTAATTTAATAGTAATTCAATTCAATAGTAATTCAATTCAATAGTAATTCAATTTAATAGTAATTCAATTCAATAGTAATTCAATTCAATAGTAATTCAATTTAATAGTAATTCAATTCAATAGTAATTCAATTCAATAGTAATTCAATTTAATAGTAATTCAATTACATAGTAATTCAATTCAATAATAATTCAATTCAATAGTAATTCAATTCAATAATAATTCAATTCAATAGTAATTCAATTCAATAATAATTCAATTACATAGTAATTCAATTCAATAGTAATTAATTCAATAATAATTCAATTCAATAATAATTCAATTACATAGTAATTTAATTCAATAGTAATTCAATTCAATACTAATTCAATTCAATAGTCATAAGTAATTCACAAATATCAGGGTAGATAATAAAATATGAAACAAAGAAAAATCAATAAAAAAACAAAAAGCCATTTTTAATTAACTTTTGCATTGTTTAGAGGAAGAAAACAAAATGAAAGATGCGAGCCAGCGAGAGATTGAATGACTCACGAAATTTGTAGAGTTAAAAAAGTATTAAGCGAATGAATTTTATGTGTTTGAGCAAGTTGCCTCGTTTGTCTCGAATTATTTTAATATCGTGATCAGTTACGTCACATTTGCTGTACTGTCAGTACAGCAATCTCTATGGTAATCACTCGAAGGAGATTGAAACGGGGTATTGGATACCCCACTGCCACCTCCCTTCCCTCCTGGACGGTTTTGGGGGGAACTCTACGTCGTTCCTGAGGGATTATAGGTCGACCTCTTAATCCTCCCTTATCCTCCAACAACCCCTATTACAATTGAGACACCGTTGACGATGGCAATTTATCCAGCATCAAATTTAAACGCATCTGAATTTATTTAAAAATATAGGAATGAAAATTAAATAATATAACAAAAAATTGTATCAACTTAATATTAAATCATTTGAATTTTGTTTGGCTCATGAATTTCTTATCAGCAAATTAATATTCAAAAGGTGCCAAATTATTTTGACACAATTAAAAAAAAAAAATTTAAAAATTAAAATAATGAAAAACTTTTATTTATTAAGTTGCTGCTTATATTGTTTGGATTTGTTGGCCAAAACCATGAATTCTTTATCAGAACCAACCACTGGGCTTTATATGCTCTAACGAAATTTTCGTTTGAGCGAGGAGCGAGGAAAAGTGCGAAAGTAAATTTTAATAAGACAACGCTCTGGTGTGGTGAGAGGTCGAGAGGGATGACTCTCGTTTTGCTTCGAGGCCCCAAGGTGGTAGTACGAGATTGCTAGACTGAGTTGAACTGGGCAGACACGAAATTCTCTCTCTCTCTCTCTCTCTCTCTCTCTCTCTCTCTCTCTCTCTCTCCTCGCACACGCTCTGGTATGGTCCGAGCAAATACTTTTCTTGACTACTTGAGAACGAAGTGAGTTGGAGTTGGCAAGAGAGAGAGAGAGAGAGAGAGAGAGAGAGAGAGAGAGAGAGGAACGAAAAAGGAGACAGAATAAAAATAGGGGCAGAACCAGCAGAAAACTACTATTGTGTGCGACAAAGAGCATTCCATAGGAGGGTTTGCGAAAACCTTCCATCCCTTAACTGCTGAGAGCTTTCCAAGCTTTATTTCTCGCACTAGCTGCTGCTCTTCCATCCCATATTCCTCTTATTGTCTTTTTTCTTTCTTTTTTTTTGTTTTTTTTGCTACCCCGTCTACCACACTTTCATTATTATTTTCTTTTCTCCATGAAGATTTTTCCACAGGCCAAAAATCAAGTGCATGCTCGTGAATTTTCATGAGTACTTTGGTCAATTATTATTTTCAGCTCGAAATATTTTGCACGTACATCGACGAAATTTTTCCATGATTTTTTTTTTTTCCTCAAATTATCAGTCTGCCAGAATTTCGTTATTATTTTATTTTCCCCGTGAAGATTTTTCTGACAGGATAAAAATTAAGTAAATTATTAATTTTCGTAAGTATTTTCCTCAATTATTTTTTAACTCGCAGAATTTTTAGTGTCAGTACGAGAATCATGTACAACAGGTCATCTACGACCCTTGCATAATTATTTTTCTTCTCCCCATTTCGATTTTTCCATAAGACAAAAATTAAACACATGATAAATTTCTATGAGCCCTTTGGTCAATTTTTTTTCTCGCGATATTTTCACTATCGACGAAATTTTTCTACAGCAGTGGGGGGGGGGGTAACTGATCCCTTAATAAAATAAAAATCTACACCAAGCAATTTTTGTCATGACTCAATTTTTTTTTTAAGAGTCAAGGGACACAAGGGGTACCATTAATCGTTGCAATTATCCTTGTCGGTCACGATAAAGGGTGTGGGCATCATGATATAGTAGAGAGGGGATGAAAAACGAGGCAGTGTTGAAGTTACAACGCGAGTCTAATGATAAAAACTGTTTCCTGTGGCCACTCCCTTAAAGACCATGACGTGGTAGGAGGATTGCTCACCACGACCAGACCTTCGTCCCTGAAAATTCAGAGCTGACTATCGGCCACTCCTTTTGAATATAGCCATTATCTTATATTTCCTTTCTTCTTATCCTATTTTAGCATTAATCTGAAAAGTCTGTTTATCTTATTTTTTTAAATACACAAAAATTTTCAAGCTTGAAAAAATTAAGGTTTACAATTTAATTAATTAATTCATTCATTTGTTGCTTCTACCACAATTATTATATTTATATACGAACAAAATACTGACTATCGGCCACTCCTTTTGAATATAGCCATTATCTTATATTTCCTTTCTTCTTATCCTATTTTAGCATTAATCTGAAAACTCTGTTTATTTTATTTATTTAAATACACAAAAATTTTCAAGCTTGAAAAAATTAAGGTTTACAATTTAATTAATTAATTAATTCATTTGTTGCTTCTACCACAATTATTATATTTATACACGAACAATATACTGACTATCGGCCACTCCTTTTGAATATAGCCATTATCTTATATTTCCTTTCTTCTTATCCTATTTTAGCATTAATCTGAAAACTCTGTTTATCTTATTTTTTTAAATACACAAAAATTTTCAAGCTTGAAAAAATTAAGGTTTACAATTTAATTAATTAATTAATTCATTTGTTGCTTCTACCACAATTATTATATTTATATACGAACAATATACTGACTATCGGCCACTCCTTTTGAATATAGCCATTATCTTATATTTCCTTTCTTCTTATCCTATTTTAGCATTAATCTGAAAACTCTGTTTATTTTATTTATTTAAATACACAAAAATTTTCAAGCTTGAAAAAATTAAGGTTTACAATTTAATTAATTAATTAATTCATTTGTTGCTTCTACCACAATTATTATATTTATATACGAACAATATTTCATTTATGACCAATTTAGTTGTAAAAAAATGGTTAATGGAATTATCTAAATACTCGTTTGGGTATCATCGATCTCATTATTTAGAATCAATTTGTCAATGACTAAGTGATAATTAATTTTCCCCTTAAAATTGTAAAAAGAAAAAAAATCTTTTAAAAAAAAATACGTATTAACGCAATGGACGCTGAAGACAAAGATGGTTTATGAGAATGTATAGTGTGTTTCACGAAGCGTGTAACTGGATCCTCGCCCACCTTATTATCGTACACTTCGCAACGTCTCACAGCGTCTGGTAACAATGCTGCTGAGGTTTACGAAGAAGCTTCTTAAAGGCACCTCTTCGAATGGCTTAACATTGTCGTCGTTGCTCACCGGAAATGTATGTCGTCGAGCGCAACTTCCGGTCGTCACGTATCGACGAGCAAAATACAATTTTATAAAAAATTCCGCTATACTATAAATTAAGCTGACCTGTCAATGTCAAATTAGAAAAATAACTTTTATTTTAAATACCATCTTTGGTTAAATTTTCAAGAGGCTTAAAAAAAATAAACATGAGAATATATAAAAAATTATGATAAAGTTTCCGGGATATAAAACGTTAATGTAAAATTCGGAAAATCATTTTTTTTTTAAATAGTATTTTTAGTGAAATTTTGAGACGGGGAAGAAAAAAATAATCGAGGGTATATTCTAAAAATTATGAACGTCCCTACGTTCTTTTAACGTTCGTTTAAATCGTCTCTTCTTTTTATTATTTAAATAATTTTTTGTGTTTCTTCTGACGGATGTAAAATGTCTCATTAGTCTCAAATTATGGATGAACTAATTTTTTTGAATATCATTTTGAGTAAAATTTTAAAGGGGATGAAAAAAATATATGAGGAAATATTTTAAAAGTGAAAAACAAATTTTACATGATCGTCTCTATTTTAAAAAATAATTCATTGTTCTCGTTCTTCGTGGATCTAAAACGCATTTATAATCCTATATATAATACCGGAGATCCTCGGATCGTCATGCTTTAAGAAGGGGGTGGTTTGTGGGTTGACAAGTAAAAGGTAGAAAAGGGGGTTGAGGGAGATTTTTTTTTTTTTGCCAGCTAGGTAAAAGAATTCTTCTAACGATCCGTCTTTGTTCATTCGGCGACTGTGTGTGAGTTTGTACTTTCACGTGTAACGACACCAACCCCCTCGTATACTATACTTATAGCACCCCCAACTATAGTACAGACATACTGTACTATTACGTACGACGACAGGAATAAAAAAAAAAAAAAAAAAAAAACGATAAAGGTGATAAAACGACAAGAACGAAAAGCAAGAAGAGCTCTTTTTCAACACAGCTTTTTCTTCCTTGCTCGTAAAGATCCAGCGACCATTCTTTCACATTTTTTATATCGGTGCTATATTTTTTTTTTATCTAAAAAAAAAAGTTACTCATAAATACTAACTGCCAATTAGTTTTGGGAGATATATTTTCAATAAAAAAAAAATCAATTTCGTTTTCAATCTTTGCAATGTTTCTTAAAAATATAAATATTTTTTATCTTCAAAAAAACGACGACCATTTACACCATTAAATCAATTTATCCTGTGGCATTCACTGATCTCTTATCAATTTATCGTCTCCTTTCCAGATCTATACATCATTTGCGTACCTCTTAAGCCTTTGCCATACAATATTTTGAATGCAAACAAAAATCATCTTGTTTGAAATCTTTGTAAAATTTCTTTAAAAAATCTAAAAAAAAAAATATTTCTCGCAAAAAACAATAACAATGATTCGGGTTCTTTTTTAAAAAATCTCTGGCGATCGGTGCATATAATTTTGACACATTGTGGAATTTTATGTCATAATGTTGGCATACAGGTAAAATTTAATTTCTTATCGAGTTCTTTTTAAAAAAATCTCTGGCGATCGGTACATATAATTTTGACACATAGTGGAATTTTGTGATAATATTTTGGCATACAGGTAAAATTTAATCTCTTATTGGGTTCTTTTTTAAAAAATCTTTGGCGATCGGTACATATAATTTTGACACATTGTGGAATTTTGTCATAATATTGGCATACAGGTAAAAATTAATCTCTTATTGGGTTCTTTTTTAAAAAATCTCTAGCGATCGGTACATATAATTTTGACACATAGTGGAATTTTATGTCATAATGTTGGCATACAGGTAAAATTTAATGATCTCTGGCGATCGGTGCATATAATTTTGACACATTGTGGAATTTTGTCATAATATTGGCATGCAGGTAAAATTTAATCTCTTATCGGGTTCTTTTTTAAAAAATCTTTGGCGATCGGTACATATAATTTTGACACATCGTGGAATTTTGTCATAATATTGGCATACAGGTAAAATTTAATCTCTTATCGGTTCCTTTTTTAAAAAAATATCTAGCAATCGGTGCATATAATTTTGACACATTGTGGAATTTTGTCATAATATTGGTATACAGGTAAAATTTAATCTCTTATTGGGTTCTTTTTTAAAAAATCTCTGGCGATCGGTACATATAATTTTGACACATTGTGGAATTTTGTCATAATATTGGCATGCAGGTAAAATTTAATCTCTTATTGGGTTCTTTTTTAAAAAATCTTTGGCGATCGGTACATATAATTTTGACACATTGTGGAATTTTGTCATAACATTGGCATACAGGTAAAATTTAATCTCTTATTGGGTTCTTTTTTAAAAAATCTCTGGCGATCGGTACATATAATTTTGACACATCGTGGAATTTTGTCATAATATTGGCATACAGGTAAAATTTAATCTCTTATCGGTTCCTTTTTTAAAAAAATATCTAGCGATCGGTGCATATAATTTTGACACATTGTGGAATTTTGTCATAATATTGGTATACAGGTAAAATTTAATCTCTTATTGGGTTCTTTTTTAAAAAATCTCTGGCGATCGGTACATATAATTTTGACACATTGTGGAATTTTGTCATAATATTGGCATGCAGGTAAAATTTAATCTCTTATTGGGTTCTTTTTTAAAAAATCTTTGGCGATCGGTACATATAATTTTGACACATTGTGGAATTTTGTCATAATATTGGCATGCAGGTAAAATTTAATCTCTTATTGGGTTCTTTTTTAAAAAATCTTTGGCGATCGGTACATATAATTTTGACACATTGTGGAATTTTGTCATAACATTGGCATACAGGTAAAATTTAATCTCTTATTGGGTTCTTTTTTAAAAAATCTCTGGCGATCGGTACATATAATTTTGACACATAGTGGAATTTTATGTCATAATGTTGGCATACAGGTAAAATTTAATCTCTTATCGGTTCCTTTTTTAAAAAAATCTCTGGCGATCGGTACATATAATTTTGACACATAGTGGAATTTTATGTCATAATGTTGGTATCCAGGTAAAATTGTTATATTTAAATGTACGAGGTTGGCAAAAAGGATAGGGGGAAAGGCAAGTCAGAAAGTGCTCTTCATGACGATGGGTGCGGCTGACTCTGGTCGTGGCTACTTCGACTAATGCGTGGGTGTGCCACCTTGGTATATAGTATGCTCTAACAGTGCCTTAAGTAATTGTTTATTGCCATATCTACGTCCTTCATTCTCCTCGATTACCCCTTCGTCGTTCCATCTTCCTCACCCTCTCTCGTATTTGATATTACTCTTCCCTTGGCTTATTCTAAAATTGCCTGTTCGTTTCCCCAAAAGATGAACAAGGATACGAAACAATCCATGCTCGACTGGTTATTCTCATGTTGGTTGTTTTTCACGTGTTACCTCTCTGACCCTCATCGAGGCTTATCGTTTGCCAGATGGGTGTGACCGGTGGCCTCGTTCCCTTTCCACTCACAATTCTCCTCCAATTTTATAGCTTACATTTTTATTAGATCCTCGTCTCTACGTATTCTGTGAGCAATTTACGAAACTACTAGTGCAAACAACAAAATTTTACATTTACACCATTTTTTTTTTTCAAATTTCTCGTAAACGAGATTTATTCCCAAAATTTATAACTTGGGATCAAATTTAAGTTTCAACTAAAATCTTAATTAACGATTGAACTTTAGAGCTCTCCCAATATTAAATATGATAAGACTGAATAAAAAAATAAAAAAATTACCAGAAGATTTAAGAAGTCGTTTGCTGAGAGCTTTGAAAAGTCAGAAATTTAAAAGTCACTTTAGAATTTATTTAACGACGAGGTACCGCAATTCATAAAATAAAATCGAGGCAACTTTGATCCCACCTTTTAAATAATTCGAAAGCAGCGTCTTCTAGTGATGGCCAAACCTATAACTTAGACTTAAAACTAAAAGCCATGATGGAGAAACGAGGAAACGATAAAAGTTCGGTGAGCTTTGACGTTTTTTGTTTTTTTTTTTTTTTTTTTTAAGGTGATAAAGCCTCTGAAGGGTGGAGAAAGTGGTGGAGAGAAAGATAGAGAAAGTAAAGGCGCACACGAAACGCCAGAAGTCAATTTTCATTTGGGTTTAGGGCGCGCCGACACGCCATCATATCCTGCCGAATGATATTACTACTACTATCAAACCAACCAACCAATCTCTCTCTCTCTCTCTTGCTCGCTTCACGCTTTAACATACACTCGCACTTCAAGCTCGATTTCCCGAGGAAAGCGTCAGTTTAAGCGTGCGCCTTGTATCCGCAACCCGCTTTGCTCTATAGATGTTTGTTGGAGCGAAGGAAACGACGTCTCATACTCGCTTCGCAAACGCCCAACTTTCCTAACCTCCCAATCCCAGCTTTTCTCAACGCTCACCCCGCACGACATTTCATTGCGTCTAAGCGTTTCATCACCATTGTACGTTGTGAAATGACTTACGTCGGACCACCTCCAGCCCCGATGAACGATATAACGTTTATTAAAAACGATAATGGTTGAGGACTTTGCAGAAAACACTCGAAATATAGCTCTCATAAATTTGATCTATCAATTTTAATGACATGTCTTCTTCTTCTTCTATTTTATTTGAACTTTGGAGAACTCCATTTTGTTCCATTCTCGTGCAATCAGCACGAAATGTCTACGTACTAGGATGTGACACGTCCGCAGGGCATCAACTACCACAAAATGGCGGTTCAAACAGTAGTTGAAACAAAATGGCTGTTTGAGCCGCCATTTTGTAGTATATTCCATTTATAATTCGAATTATGATAGAAGTTGTCCACCCTGATGGACGATATAATGTTTATTAAAAACGATCATTCCGAAAAACACACGTAATGTTGTTCTCTCATAATTGTAACGTATTTCAATTTTTATGGTATTTTTATGGTATTTTTATGGCATATGGTGGTATGGTATTTCAAAATTTCAACCTTCTACAGCTGCATTTGGTTCGTTCTCACGCAATCGGGACGTAATCGAGGCCCAATAATCGAATTTATGGAAAAAATGGCTCCGGGCGTTCCGCATTACAAAATGGATGTCTTCTTCTTCTATTTTATTTGAACTTTGGAGAACTCCATTTTGTTCCATTCTTATGCAATCAGCACGAAATGTCTACGTACTAGGATGTGACACGTCCGCAGGGCATCAACTACCACAAAATGGCGATTCAAACAGTAGTTGAAACAAAATGGCTGTTTGAGCCGCCATTTTGTGGTACATTCCATTTATAATTCGATTTATGATAAAAGTTGTCCACCCTGATGGACGATATAATGTTTATTAAAAACGATCATTCAGAAAAAGACACGTAATGTTGTTCTCTCATAATTGTAACGTATTTCAATTTTTATGGTATTTTTATGGTATTTTTATGGTATTTTTATGGTATATGGTGGTATGGTATTTCAAAATTTAAACTTTCTACAGCTGCATTTGGTTCGTTCTCACGCAATCGGGACGTAATGGAGGCCCAATAATCGAATTTACGGAAAAAATGCCTCCGGGCGTTCCGCATTACAAAATGGATGTCTGTGCCACCATTTTGTAGTTCCCGCGTATGATTTGAATTACAGTTAAAATTGATTAGCCAACATCGTGAAAATTAAATAAATCATAATTTAAAAAAAGTGGAAGAGAGCTTGGTTCGCGTGTACACTTGGGAACGCATAATACGGTTCCCTGTGGATATTGAGGGGCCATGAAAATTGCTCGGTAGATCCGACAAATAACCTAATTAATCGAGTGGATTTAATTAACTTTGTTCGTTGGCCTCGACTTCCCGTTCGCCGGGCACGTAAACCTTCACGTACATATATATATAAATAGGTATATATATATATATATATATATATATAAATATATAAGTATATATATATGATTATACAACCTACTACCTGTATTGTGTATTGATACGTTTACCTGCTGCATAAACTCTATCTATCTATACTTATACCGTTCGCAGGATGCCAGTCGAAGTCACAATGCCGTGAGCACACGCGAGTTTGCGTGCACTACGATTGTCATCCTTTCTCTCTCCCTCTCCGGAATTTTCCAACCCCATGCTTCTATTTTTTCAACCCTCTCTTTGCTTATGCGTTTTTTTCTCACATAGTCAAATCTCTCTTAACTTAACTGTCTCAAATAAATCCTACGCTAAATATTTAATTTATATATAAAAAATCCGTCACGGAAATAATTTACGTGCGGAATATATATGAAAACTGTACAACATATGAGAGCGAAAAAAAATTGTACATTTCAAATATATTTGTTATATGGCAAATATAGGTGAAAAATATATAAGTATCGAGATTATAATAATAATTGCTCGATATTAAGACGCTCACGTAATTATATGGCAACCATTTGAGAAAAATTATTATTTAACATATAAAAAGTTGAGTTGAGGGATGTTTGACTGTATATGTCTCCCTGCTAGTTTAATAAAAGAGAGCGCAAAAAACATGATAAGTTTTTTTAAGAGACATTTGACTGTACGACATTTCCAGCTTTTTTTTAGCATGGGGGGTATACAAAATGTGAGAAGTTGAGTTGAGGGACGTTTGACTGTACATCTCTCCTTGCTAATTTAAGAGAAGGGAGTGCCTAAAGCGTGATAAATTCTCTTAAGAGAGATTTGACTGTAGGTCATTCCCTGCTCCCCTGAGAAAAAATGAAGTATTTATAATAAATTTTGGGAAGTTTAGTTATGAGACGTTTGACTGTTTCTTCTCCCCTATCTGTTAATTTCACTTGATCAACTATCTTTCCCAATCGGAGCAAGCAACTCATTTTCTTTCTTCGTTTTTTGACTTACACTCGTGGAAAAGGAGAATAGGAAGTTTTCTGGGAAAAAAGTCAAGCCCATCAAGCACCACGAGTTCACAAACTGCAGTCTCTAATGAAGATTGACTCGAGAGACTTCTTACCCGATTAGGAAATTTCCAGCGTTACATTTTACCTCGTTAAAGTCATGACAGGGCAAACTAGCTGGTAGCGCTCGACTTCCTTTCTCTGCAATTTAATGCCATTATACATCAGAGGGTAACATTCAATTTTTTTTTTTTTTTCAAATCAAAAATGTAGAAATAAATATTAAAATAAATATTGAATAAAAAAAATTATCAAATACATGACAAGAAAATTATCGAAGGTAGGAAAATTTTAAATCTCTCTTTTTCTCTCGTCCACCTATAAGATCTGTTTCACAAATTGCACTTTCTAATGAAGATTGACTCACGAGAATTATCCGAAAAAAAATGTTCACCTTTACATTTTATTCTGCGATCAGGCATCGACGAGGTAAATGGGCAAGTAGGACTGAAAAATCTTCGCAATCTTTATTAATAAAATTTAAAAATAATTAACGAAAAAAATGCCATAAACACAATATTATTAAATGATGAAATATCGTAAAATGAAGGATAAAATTTTAAGAGGCATAAAAAAGTACCTTCCGCTGGTAAAAATTGTCAAGGGACAAGGCAGGAAAGAGGCCGGAAGAGAATTTTACCTCTCCCTCTCTCTCTCTCACTTTCTCTCTCGTCACTTCTGATTAAGATGGCCACAAATCTTCGTTAGATCTTCGCGAGCCGTTTATAACGACGTTTTAGTGTTATAACGAGGACCAGGTGTGCCAGACCGGACGTTGTCTCAGGACACGTCCTTTTTTTTTTCAACAATGACCCCAGCTAACGAAATAATATTTTTTTTTTACTCTCTCTGTCTCTCTCTCTAATTAGTTTTTTCCCCGAGTAAATAAATTACAGAGGGGTGCCTGAATAATAACGAAGAATTAAAGCCCAACCGATATTTTGCAAACTTATTCTTCAAAATTTTTTTACTCTTCGGAAACAAAAAAAAAATAATATATTTTTGGTACAAAAAATTCAATATTAGGCAAGTTCGAATTAAAAGGGTCTCGGGGAATGAAACTTTTCCGATGCAGGGTCAGGGAGTGAAAAAGAAGAGACAAGGAGTACAAGGATTAGGAGAAAAGAAAGGGAAAAAAAATTCAATATCGGGTTCAATCTCGAGCTTTGCGTCGAGGTGAGGTGTCGAGGGTCGAAAGGCCGAGGGTCGTCACTCTCTTTCTATACTATCTCGCTTATACTTCATCCCCTACTTTAATTCTGCGGTCTCTGGCAAAAGGAAAACTTGAAAATAGTTACATAATCTTTGTTATTCTTATAAAAAATTATCCTATTATTTAAATAATTATTATTCGAATAATAATTTAAACAGATGAGTAAATTTTATCTCGTATTAAAAAATAAATCATGTCAATATTATTAAATATTGAAACGACAATAATAATATTTTTTTAATAATTATTACAATACGATTAATATTTAATAATTTTTATATAAAAATATTTTATTATTTGAAGAAGAAAATTTATATTAAAAAAAAAATATTTCGTATTGAACCCTCAATCGGTTCAATCTGCTTGTCACGTCCCCTTTACGTTGTACAGCCTTTACTATTATTTTATCCTAGCGTGTTTCTCCTGTTCCAAGCTCGTTTTATTTATTTCGAACACATACTGCGAAGAGCCGAGACGAAGAGAAAACTCGAAGCCCTCTCATAGCTATTAAAAATAGTCGTCAGAGCTGCTGCTGGGCTACTACATGGGGGTTGGCAAGGTGTAACATGAAGGGACCATCTGCTCGACGCACGTGGCTCTGGCACGTGCCGCCAGCTGATATTAACGCATTGGTATACCTCGTCTATCCTCTCTTATTTCATTCCATCACGAAAATTTTTCCAAACTTTTTTTTTTTTATGTCAATACTCTTTTTGACAAATAATTTTCATTTTTAGGGGCTTTGGATAATTTTCATCAAATGTTTATCCTAAATTATAGCCATATATATATAAATTCATATTCATTCGTATTCGAAGTATTTTTATAGCCATGTTATCGTCTCTCGTTCTATTCCATAACGATTTTTTTTTTAACCATCAAAATGAAAAGGGTTTTTATTTTTCGTTATCCTCTCTTATTTCATTCCATCACGAAAAAATTTCGAAACTTTTTTTTTTTATGTCAATACTCTTTTTGACAAATAATTTTCATTTTTAGGGGCTTTGGATAATTTTCATCAAATGTTTATTCTAAATTATAGCCATATATAAATAAATTCATATTCATTCGTATTCGAAGTATTTTTATAGCCATGTCTCTCGTTCTATTCCATAACGATTTTTTTTTTACTATAAAAATGAATAGGATTTTTATTTTTCGTTAATGGTCTTTTGGCAAATGAGTGCTAATTAGAGCAGATAAATTTTATTTCAATTTTTTTTTCCTAAATTGGAGCTCTCGACATTTTTTTAAATTCATGTTTATAATTTTCTATATCTATAAAATTGTACTATTCATAATTTTATTTTATTCCTCTTCTATCTTCTCTCATTTCGTTTTATCACGAATTTTTTTTTCCCAACCACCGAGTTTAATTAAAAAAAAAATCATCAATTCACTTTTGACAAACGAGAACTAATTGTAGGGGGGCCGTTAATAAATTTTATTTTTCTACTTTTCGTCGTAAAGTTTATCCTCCTAAATTCATATTTATATCCATAATTTCTATGCCGATAAAATTTTACTATTCTTAATTCAATTGCATCGCATAAAAATTCAAGTCTTCAATTATGTATAATAATTATTTTCACAGAATATTTATTTCATTCATCTGGTCGACTAATTACATTCCCTCGTTGCTCGATTCTCAAAGCGAAAGAAAATTAATGAGACAGAAATAGAAGAAGCAGAGAGAGAGAGAGAGAGAGAGAGAGAGAGAGAGAGAGAGAGAGAGAGAGAGAGAGAGAGAGAGAGAGAGAGGGAAAATATTCACGGTGTGAAATTGGGTCGAGTCCTGGGGGTTGTGGAAATATTAGTGTTCCGGGTATGGCTGGTTTTGTATTGGGTCGTTGTGTTAAAGCTGGGAAAAATCTAGGTTGCCACCAAGCGTTCCCACTGAATATTCTCTGCGCTCTCTGAAATTTGCCGGCGGATTTCGTTGCGTTATCCGAGCTGGTGATAGAACGATGTTTTTTTTCTCTTTTTATTTTTTCTTTCTTTCTTTATCTATCTCCGATATTTTTTTGTTTTTATATTACTAAACCATGACATATGTGCCAGTTCAAATCTAAAATTAATTTATTTAATATATACAGACAAATATTATAATATGTGAAATTTAAATTTGCAAATTTAATTTGTTTATTTAATATGCTACAAATTTTATAATACGTGGAATGTTAAAAAAAAAAAAAAACAATACAAATAAGAGAAAATTAAACCATCTCGTTAAATAGGGAAATTGGAAAATTTAATTTAAAACTTCCATCTGGCGACGAAATGAAGAAACGACCATAGGCCCATTTATTTTAATATTTTGATAAAAAACGATAAACGTGCCAACTCAAAACCAGAATCAATTTTACGATATCATGTGTGCAAATTAATATTATAATTCGTGAAATTAAAAAAAAAACAAAACTAATTGGTTAAATTACTATTATTATTATAGTGTATGTAATAATATAAATATTATATAATATTTGAAATTCAAAGAACGAATCGAATGAGAGAAAATTAGAGAAAATTCTGCTAAACAGAACAGTGGGAAAGTTGAGTTTGAAACTTTCACCTGGCGACAAAAGGTAAAAAAAAAACGACTAGGAAAATTGAGTACATATAGGTGGGTCGAAGCGCGCGTCAACGTAAATTGATATCGTGAACAAAATAGCTGTTTGAACAGGTGACTCGACAGCTGTTGCCCGTTTCAACTTTTATTCCACCCCCGAGCCATTATATATATATATATATATATATATATGTATACTGTATTGTAGTCGATATCGCCATCTCTACACTGGAATACTTTAATGTTCACGCGTTTCATACACATGGCACGTACCTTAGATACGAATACATACATAAACAAAAATATTTATAGATTATATTTTATTTAAAAAAAAAAAACATTTGGGCGTCACACATTTTGTTACATTTTTATACGGATTTTTCAATTTTTAAATTGGAAAGGGTGAAAAAAAAATCGTTTTTAACGTCCCCGAAAATCGATAAACATCGAGAAATGCCCAGATTTTTCAAGGGGCCACAACTTGAGATTCGTCTGAATCGATTTGGGCTTGTAGAGTTTTTAAAACGCAAAATATTAACTTGGAGAACTAAGTTTGGTTTTATCCTGACATCATAATTTTTGTGTCAATGAGAAGACAAAATTGAAAAAAAAAAAAATGAAACGTCTAAAAATATGTGCTTTTAGCTTTGATTTCATTCAAATTTATCAATTATAGCCATTTTAATAAACAAACTTTTATATTGCCAAATGGCGAAAAAAAAATTGAACTATATAGCGATATAATTTTTTTTTGCTCAGATTAAACTTTTTTTTTAATTAAACATTTTTCTATAAAATTATTTTCTGATATTATTATTCATTTTTTTTTAACAATATTGTCATTTTCTGTCTGTTTATGCTAGAAAATATTATTTGTGTTAGAAAAATTGCCCTGTGATCGACTCGGAATAATGAAAGAGCAAACATTAAAAAACCGGTGAAGAAATGTGTTTTGGGGGACTGGCTCATTTACATTTATAAATGAAGTCGATTGAACCGACCGAGGGTTGAATGCAGATGCAGGCTTGGAGTGAAAAAAAAAAAAGAAAAAAAAATGAAAAAAAAAAAAAAAACTTTAAAGGGCAAACCGATCAGGCTTTGATACGCTCTAATCGATTACCTTTCAAGCGAGAGGCGAGTGTTTGGCTCGCTCAAATGCCACACTTCAATACACTATGACATTTAGTGATTAAAAAAATTTGTATCAGGCTTTAAAAAATTATTTTTTCTAATAATTAATTTTTATTATTTATATTTATCCTCGTTACGAAAATATGGTAATTATGGTAATTAAAAATATGGTAAAAATATGATAATCAATGAAAAAGTTACCATATTTATAGTCGATAAAAAAATTTTTTTTTTCATAATTAATTATTATTTTCTTCTCATTAAAAAAAAAAAAAAAAAAAATTGCAACTATCGTTAAGTCTCAAGGGGATGAAAAATTTATATAAATAAAGTCTCAACATTATATCTGAAGAATTGTCAATGAGATTATTTAAGTTAAGTATATATATTTTTTTTAAGTGATTCTTGTATCGCAAATGATGGAGAATCCGTTCTGAGGCTTCTCTAGACGCCCAGGGATGAGCCTTAGGGTGTTCGAAGCGAAGAGTGAAACGCAAAAGAGGCCAGCTAGGAAAACCACAGGGTGACGAAAGTTCGTGGGTTTCCTGTCCAATTAAAAGAGACAGGGGGATTAAGCTTCGTCATTCTCACAATGGCTGGCCCGATGTTTTTTTTTTCCCTCCATCCGCTCTTGTTTTAACAATCTCGCGTGTTCAATTTGTGCGTTTAATTAATTGTGAAAAAAAAAAAATCAGTATCGAAAAAGAAAAATAAAAAACAATCGAGAAAACGAAACGAATTTCCCTCGAAAAATACTTCGTGGAAAAGCCCAGAAATTTTAATCGCGTACGAAAGTTCACCGTGAATTGTGTAAAAGGGGGTAGTAAAAGTAGTGGTATTGCTCAAAATGTGTACCGCAGTGGATACCATAAATAAACTGGTATACGCCGGAAATTTGAACGAGCTGAGCGGCGCCGAAGCGCAGTCTACGATAAATATACTCACATCAGCCGCCGATAATGGGTGGGCGGCTAGTTTTCTCCCTACCTCGTTTCTCACTCGCACTTGTGCCTTTTTCAATTCTGTATTTCACTGATAGCCTTTCAGAGCTTTCGTAAAAGAGCCGAAAAATCCACAAGCACATTTCCCTCTTTATTGCAATTTTCTGATTTAAATTCTTCTTCTTTGAATTCCGTTTGAAATTTGGGGAAGAAAAAAAATTGTGGCGTTTAGAATTATTGAGGGAGCAAATATTTTTCATCGTCTGTGTAATCAGTCAGTTTCTTAAGAATGAGAAAAACAAAAAAACAAACGTTTACTCGAGGGGCATTTTTAGTTAGTGTGGCACGAGTCACGTGAGAGTTTAGGTTCGTCGAGAGCGTTGGCAGGATGAGGGCTTCGCCCGCAATTATTTAGCCTCGGAGTTTAATAAGATATGCTCCGGAGGTTGGCCTGGTTAACGACACTGTTACGGTTAACCACGGACTTGCTCTTTGTCGACGCGGAAAAACTGTCAATACGTCGGGTACTCTGAGTGATATACATCCGGTACGAGCTTTAGAAAATTGAGAAGGGTATCAGGTTTACGGCTTCTATTTTTCTCATAGTCTTGGCACTTCGTCACGAAACGAGCTACGATATTTCGTCACTCGTTGTGCCACTTAAATTTGACTTCCCTGCCACTTTTCTAATTAAAAAAAACCATTCGGAGCAATGGAAGAATCGGCTTACGGCTCGAAAATCTACCGTAGTATTTTGTGGTTCTGCCGCCAGAGGCACTCAAGTCCTTTCGGCTTATCACCGAAAACGGCCAACACGTTGGATTTTTTTCATCGTCTTGCCACTTCTTCACGAAACGAGCTATGATATCTCGTCACTCGTTGTGCCACTCAAATTTGACTTCCCTGCCACTTTTCCAATTTAAAAAAACCATCCGGAGCAATGGACAAATCGGCTTACGGCTCAAAGATCTACCATAGTATTTTGCGGTTCTGCCGCCAGAGGCACTCAAGTCCTTTCGGCTTATCACCGAGAACGGCCAACACGTTGGATTTTTTTCATCGTCTTGCCACTTCTTCACGAAACGAGCTATGATATCTCGTCACTCGTTGTGCCACTCAAATTTGACTTCCCTGCCACTTTTCCAATTTAAAAAAACCATCCGGAGCAATGGACGAATCGGCTTACGGCTCAAAGATCTACCATAGTATTTTGCGGTTCTGCCGCCAGAGGCACTCAAGTCCTTTCGGCTTATCACCGAGAACGGCCAACACGTTGGATTTTTTTCATCGTCTTGGCACTTCTTCACGAAACGAGCTATGATATTTCGTCACTCGTTGTGCCACTCAAATTTGACTTCCCTGCCACTTTTCTAATTAAAAAAAACCATTCGGAGCAATGGAAGAATCGGCTTACGGCTCGAAAATCTACCGTAGTATTTTACGGTTCTGCCGCCAGAGGCACTCAAGTCCTTTCGGCTTATCACCGAGAACGGCCAACACGTTGGATTTTTTTCATCGTCTTGGCACTTCTTCACGAAACGAGCTATGATATCTCGTCACTCGTTGTGCCACTCAAATTTGACTTCCCTACCACTTTTCCGATTTAAAAAAACCATTCGGAGCAATGGAAGAATCGGCTTACGGCTCGAAAATCTACCGTAGTATTTTACGGTTCTGCCGCCAGAGGCACTCAAGTCCTTTCGGCTTATCACCCGAAAACGGCCAACGCATTGGATGCCTTGAGTGATATAGTCGGGGAGCTCCACTTAAAACAGGATCTTCTGCCTGTTTTCTAATCGAAAAGATCGTTTGTGCCAATCTGAATTCAGGTTCAAGCGGCAATTTAAGATTAAACTTAATCTCGTACAGACGACTTCCAGTTCGAGCCCTAGTGCCGAATTTTCGGATGTAAGTATGAATTTAATTCTTAAGTGACTGTTAGATTGAACTTGCTCATGAAACTTACTGGCAGGGGGCATAAGAATGTCAGGACATGCCAACTCTTGACCAGTTAATTTGTGGAGACTTCGGCGTGGCAATGAAAAATTCGGCATAATGCCAAAAACATTTCTCACCGTTTCGGCGATTTGGCCATCAGAGGAACGCGAGAATGCTCATCAAAGTCATCTTCGTTTATCACCCGAAAGCTAAAACGCGATGGTGGCCAAAGTGTTGCAAACCAACGTCAGCAATAACAGCGACATCAACGGTGAGAGTTTACAGGGGGGTTGAACGTAATACCGGAGCCATCCGATCGCAATTAGGCCAGGCTGTCTCGGGCTTTTGCTCGCTACACCAGACCAACCTTTTGCAATTAAATCGCAATTAGATGGGTATCCCTAATTATCGCAATTAGATCGTAGGCCTCGGTCAACTCTGTGGTGCCCTCTGGCACGAAACATTGAGCACTATAAAAGTAACGACGCAATTCCTGATACATTTCGGTTTAGGGTTGGATACACCGTCTTCTTCATATGCCTTGATCACGATCATGAAAACTTCTTTTGTCGAAAATTTCTAGCTCAGAGAAAAATTGGTCTCATTTATTGATCGAAGGCTCGGGGCGCCATTTTAACTGGGTCATCCGAACTTGGTTATGTTCGGCGGTCTTTTTTTACGATCACAGCTAAACGCATTGAACGATTTTAATGAAATTTGACAAGCTTTTATTTTTACACTAAACTCAAATAACTGTACCAAAAAAATTGAGTTGAATGACGATTCAAAATAGCCGGTTCAAAATGGCCGACGAAAAAACAAAAAATATAACTCGATTTTTATGAAAATTGATACCGAGAAGTTTTCGAGGCAAATGATTTCAAATTTTATGTTAACATTTTAAGATTCAAAATGGTGGTGTCAAAATGGCTGACCAATAAACCTACAAAATGGTTTAATTTGAATGACATTTAGTGCCTGCAATCTTTTAAAGTAACTCGTACCTTGAAAAATTCGTTGTAAAATTTGTCGGTCGCTTTGTACATCGACACACTTTTTGGCAAATAGTTGGCCGAAAATTTGTTACGATATTCTCTAAAATGAATATGGCTTAACGAATAGTTCGCTGAGGCGCAAAACAGCAGCGAGTGTACACGAAAGGATAGGGATACGCGTATATAGAGGGCGCTGTGAATCGCTCTGAAGACTCGACACGAATACCTCTTCGGTGGTTAATGCGCCGCGCTCGACCGTGACTAAATTATTATCATAATATCGCGGAGTTGGGGAAACGATGAGGAGGGTATAAGCGATGGGTAACTCCGGATTCCTGGCGTTATCGAGCACCCAGGAAGTAGATTTAGGGGTTGAACCGTAGCCAGTTTGTGGCGTTCAGCCACTTCAACAATAGCAAGATCCTTTTCGTGCCTTGTCCTTTTCAAAATGTTGGGTTAGCTCCTTTGTATACGAGGTTAGACCGGCAGGGAATGTGACTTCACTATATAGTGACTTTACTTAGTTAGATTCTCCAGTCTCCGGTAGTCGCAAAAATCATTTTAAGTGCCAAAAAGATTGATTACTTCGCAATATTAACTTCTTAACTCAAGAAAAAAGTTTGTTGGGTTAACTCCTCTATATATGGGGTTACATGGCCAGGGAGTGTGACGTCATTGTCATAAAAATGTTTAACGAATCAAAAGACCGATTGCAATTACATCGCAATATTAATTTTCAAACAAACAAATTATGTGCTTTTCAAAATATTGTTAAATGGGCAAGGGATGTAATTGCACTATATAGTAATTGTACACAACTATATTCTTTCGTATATATTTGTAATAAAAAATGTTTAACGAATCAAAAGACCGATAGCAATTTTACATCGGAATATTATTTTTCAAATAAATTATTTTTACGCTTGCGACGATATTAAAATCATCGTAACGATTACATCACGATATCAACTTTCAAATTCAAACAAAAGTTTTATCATTACGTGTGACATGATATTAAAATTGTGAAAGGAGATACAGACAAGGGTTGGAAAGGGATGGTCGAACGCACGAACGAATCTCGACACAACACAATGGATTTCAGCTTCCTACTCTGCCATTCTCTGCCCTTCTCTTTTCTCTTCATCCCTCTCGACCATGCCACTTCCTGTTCTGGCGATGACGGCTTATGCAGCCTCAGGAAACGGATCGAATTCATTCGGGCGGTTAATAATATTTTGCAGGGTCGAATAAGTTCGTTTACTCAGGCGAAGAGATTCCCGAAGGTAGGAGATGGGAATCTCTCCTCGTGTTTTCTGCATCTGTGTATGATATACATTTACGTTTCTTCTGATTTTGTCTTTTCCCTCTCCATCTTACTGGTACATTAATTTAGGGGTGTGATGAATAGACTGGAGAAGTAGTTGAGAAATTTTAATCATTTCTAATCCGGTAAAAACTTAAACAATTTTTTTTTTTTTACCTACTTTGCATTTTTATCGAAAGAACAAAATTGTACAATTCGTTCTTCGGAAGGATGGGAATCATCATAAAAATTCTTTCACGATGACAAAAATGAAGGAGTTGGAAAAAAATAGCCCGAAAGAATATTATATTCTGTCCTTTGGAACACGTGGGCAAGTCTCCTTTTAGCAGCTTTGCAAGCTTAATACGATCCTGAAACATACCCAGGGGACTTTCATTAAGGGAATTTACTCAATTTACAGAAGGCCCCTCTACCCCATCCTGGGTGGAAAAGCTCTCACTTCTATCTTTACCTCCCCCACGACCACCTAAATCTCACGAGTAACCGGAAATTTATCCTCTAGTACTATTCTTCCGGACAGCATGGAAGCTTCAGGATGAAAGCAAAATTGGCAGCTCGGATAAGATCTCAAAAAAAAAAAAAACAAAAAGCACAAAAAAGATAACGATATGTCTGATTTTTTTAAAATATTAAACATGGACGTTTTATAAATATTGCCACCAAGATTTTGAACAAAAAATTCATATGATCTGCTATAACTTTCATCTCCATTTCAATCCAATTTTATTCTCGATTTTCTTCGTTTGTAGGGGAACAAGAATTTTTGAAAAATGGCACTCATAGTAAATGGCTACCAATCTGTAAGTTGATGGGGAGTCCATGAAAAAGGTCGAAAGGTTTATCTATTAAACTAAAAAACAAAAAAAGATAACGATATGTCTGATTTTTTAAAATTATTAAACATGGACGTTTTACAAATATTGCCACCAAGATTTTGAACAAAAAATTCATATGATCTGCTATAACTTTCATCTCCATTTCAATCCAATTTTATTCTCGATTTTTTTCGTTTATAGGGGAACAAGAACTTTTGAAAAATGGCACTCATAGTAAATGGCTACCGATCTGAACGTTGATGGGGAGTCCATGAAAAAGGTCGAAAGGTTTATCTATTAAACTAACAATGACAATACACCAGCATATTTAGACATCATAATTTATATTCCCCTCTGGATGCCGACATCCATCTCGTCTCAAATCCAATCTTATTGTCGCCTTTCGTGGTTTAGGGGAGGGAAAACACTTTTGAAAAATGGCACGCGGTAAATTTCCACCAATCTGTATACGTTGATGGGAAGGTAAGTGCCCTCGGGAACGTGGATTTAATACGACGGTATACAAGAGAAGGGTACATGAAGGGAAGAGGAGGGGGTGCTGGCGGGGTGGAGGCAGGGGGTGGGGGGAGGGGTTGGTTGGTTCTCGGTGGATGCTAGTAAAGAGAAGACGAAGCGTGGATGGCATCAGGATCAATGTGCCAAGCAAGAGGAGAGTAGAGATAGAGGAAGATAGAGAGACCTCTAGCTTGCATGGTCCGTTAACCTCGACCCTCTGAAAGTCAACCCCTGAAAGCCGCACCTTCTCATCTAAGGGAGAGTTGGGGTTTTCGAATCTTGCCGATTTCATACTATGTATACACGATATGCTACAACTATATATACAGTTATATATATAGTTATTATATATACAGTTATATATATAGTTATATATATATATAATATAAAGCTTTATAGATATATAAAGCTTGAGGCTGATGGTGGCAAGCCTGCACGACGTCCCACCAGTCGAAGGATCCATTTCAACCCCCTTCCCTATGAAAATATATCCACTCTGCATTCATGTAACACGTTGCTAACGTTCTAAAAAAAAAAAAAAAGTATCCTACAGCTCGTCCTTCATACACGACGAGGAATATTTATGGTAAAAAGGAACAAGAATGATGAGAAAGTCTGTTAAGAACATGCTCTGACGAGAGGATTATCCCAGTGAAAGGGATGCAAAAGCATTCGTTATGGATATTTTTATTATTTCTATTAGAGTTTTTTTTTTTTTTTTCAAATGAATGCCAAGAAGCTTTTTATAGAAAGATAGATGGAAAAATTAAATGAAAAAATAAAAAATTTGTCACTAAAATAAAGAAGTCCTCGAGCTATTGTATACTACACAATCGCTCGTGGAGACCTCAAGAGGATTCTCGAGTAATGTGGATTGCGTTTTATTCATCGAGTCAAGTTCTTCGTTGGTAGCTCGTTCGATTTTCTACGATGGTCCTAAAAGATGAGCTGAAAAACGAAAGATCCATTTGTCTTATATACATACATATATATATATATATATATATATATATAGTATATATGAACTTTGTATCCATCTATAGCTATAAATGTGGTGACGCAGTGAAAAAAGAATGAAGGAGGTGGAAGGTAGTATGTATCTCGTAAAAAGTACCCCCGTAAAGGCATTAGGCCGTAGTGGCATTAGCAAAATGTCGGAACAGCCTTTGAAATGACGGTACTTGTAAAAGGGGGGTGGTTGGCCCGCGCAAAAGGACTCTTCTCATTCTCCTTATATATACTTTCCCACCTCCTCTCCCTTGTTCCTTTGCACTTTCAAGGCTCTTACACCGTCCCCGGAGACTCTGTCTGGGCTTAATGTCAACTCTTAAATGTCACGTGACCGTTACGAACCACCGATGGGCGAACATCGTGGTAGTTATTGTCTTGGTGAAAAGGATACGGATGGTAGACACAATAATGTTTCGTTATATGTCACTACGTTGTATTGTGGTATTTCCGATTCGTCTCCTTCTCGTCGTTTTGTACATAGCTCAAGTACTTGTATTTGAGACATCTTCAGTCAGGCAATTGAAGGATTGTTAAGCTTCATTTGTTCTTTGTCCATCTATTGATATTGGACGGAGTTTATGTTCTTTTTTTAATTGATAAAATGTTTATTCGTTTATATTGTGTTTTAGTTAACGGAATTTTATTTATATGAAATGCTATAAAGATAGAAAATATTTAAATCTCCTTTCCTCGTTTTCCCTTTATCCCTCGGTATATCGTGACCAATCACACGTGATGGACAGTCCGGGGGTTCCCAGCACGGACCGCAATAGGATTAATACACGGGCAACGTGAGTGTATCCGTGCCAGGTCCACGTGTACGTTCTCGCATCCAAATATAACACATCTAGGCGACGTAACTAAACTCTTGTTGGTGAAACTCTCACGCTCTCACAATTCCCGGCTTATATCACGAAAGAACAATGCTCTCGAATACTGGAATCGTTTGCATAGAGTACGCAGGCGCGTGCGCACACGCACACATTTAAATTCCTAAAGTTATTCTGTCAAGCTGCCGGATTGGTACGACTGTAGAGAAAAGCATTGCCATGAAACGTGGTTAGCCGCTGATTTGGTGTCCGATTGCCCAGTGACTCTCAACCGTCGTACAATCGTTGACTCTTCCGCGATTGGCCGGGAAGCATGGTGGGGGTCACGGTGGGCGTGGCAACTTCAATAAAACTCCGTTAATCCAGTTTTAAATGGTTTTTTTAGTATCCCCTCAATTGTTTTATCACTAATTAATCAATTGTTGATTGCTCTGTTTCATCATGCGACCTATGCAATGATTTTTCATCCTGTTTAGTTAAAATTCATTTCCTTTGTTCTCATTTCTCATGATGGTGAATTATTTCAAGTGTTTCAACAGAGATACGAGAAAATCATATCCTGCATGCAGCACCTACGATTATGGAGCATTAATTAAATCATTTTAGGCGAACCGGAGGATAAAGCTTGAGTGTTTCTCTCGCCACGGGTTTATCGTCGTATAGAGCCGGCGTAATCTGTTGTGAATCGAGACACGGCCGAGACGAGGCGATTTCCACCAAGTTTGCTTATGTTAGCTTCGCTTTCCTTACTGCCCGTTGCCTATAGCTCGGAGTGTTGGAGCGCTTGGCGCGAGACCGGAATAGCACTTGTAAACATTGGACCGTAGAGCGATATGCACGTGTCTGTATTTTACGTTAACGGCCACTGGAGTAATGCCGCTTTAGTAATATCGGTAGAAAGCCGAGGAAAGGGTTATATAGCAACGAAGAATACGGATCTTAAGGTATATAGATGTGAAGCACATCGTACACAGTCTCTTGGAAAAGGAACTGGCCAACTAAACCTGATATGCCCAAAGCCCTATCTTTTTCCTTAACAGCCTCCATCTTCTGTAAGATGTCTCGACTTTGCTATACGATCTAACCTATGCGAAGTTCTCCTACCTTAACGATCTCAGCTTAAGCTCACTCACGAAAGTGTGTTCAATTTTCTGCCGAAAGGAGGGTAAGCCAATCGAGTCACCCGAATTATTTTGGGACTCAGTTCAGATCAATACTAATCGATTTGTAAGACTTCTGGTTGACCCATGACCCAGAAAAATATATAATAAAACATACCATTTTATTACTCTTCCAGTCTCGTCTAAATTGGTCAATGCAACGGTGAACTTTGTCGGGTTTGGCAAGCCTGCTTACGCTTAATTAACTGACCCAATGTCCAGTGGGAAAAAAGGATTGTATGGTTAGTTATAATATGAAAATTAGTGTCCATGGTGATGGGTCAAGTTATGCGAAAGGTCAAGGAATGAGGGACTCTCAATTATCGAGGCGTTCACTACGAAATGATCCAGCAAACGTGGAGTATTTCTAGCAAAGTAAGTTTAGTTAATACTTGAACTCTGCTAAGAAGGTCAATCAAATTACCAATAGCAGAATGTTACAGAATACAAAGTTGTCCAAGAATAGTCGTTATTTCAAATGAGTTTGGAAAGAACTGAATAATGTAAAACTTGGTGCAATCGTTGACTCAGCAAATCTTATTATCAAGCTCGTTATACGAAGTTTCTGTTTTTGTTTGTTCAACTGATTCGCTTCGAAGAATTTTCTATCTAGTTGTGCAAGTAACATATATCGTATGGATAATTCGCCTCGATTGTTAAGGAGTCCCAGCTCGTATACGCTCTTCTTGCATTCCACATTGGCCGTTGTGCAAAAGGTTAATGATCATCTAAAACCAAACGTGTGGTGCCTATAGAAGCTTTCAAGAAAACTAGATGGTACCTCACCTATTACCTGCCTTCTCCGTTAACGTGTTGCACGACCCCGACGTTCCAACTCTTGGATTAGCCTCAAGATTACAAATTGCGTAATAATTCAGCTGGTGAAAACGGCTGATTAAATTCCCTGGGTAGTCTCGGGAAGGGCCACCGAGGAAACTTTACCATCGATGGCTGGCTCTCGAACTCCGATGGTATTGGAGCCAGGAATCGATATGCGTGGTTCCCTGGTGTGGTTTCGTCACTACTTTGGCTCCGTCAGAAAGCCAACGAAACCGAGCGAGAGACCTCTGTCCCTCGCTCGGTTGGGTTTGGGAGAGAGAGGGAGAGACAGAGAGGGAGAGGGAGAGCTTTCTTGGCTGTGGGAAATGCCAGGTGAGTAATCGTGGTTTTCCATCCCTCGACCTACCCTACAAACATACTCTTGACACGAGTTATTAATCGGCCAATATTCACAGGGAAATTTAATTATACAAACCATAAGACTCATTAGTTAAGTCCAGTGAAATATAAATCGTTGTCCAGTGAAATTTCATTCCCTATGAATTTAATTTAGTATCACGTTGAGTATATATTTTGTTATTCGCTGGTGTTCCATCAGAATTTCTGGTCAGTTGAGCTTTTTTCAATTAATCAATTCCCGAAATACATGAATCGAGAGCTCTTTGGTGTATATTTACACATTAAATTGTAAAGGCGAATCTCGTCGGAGTAGTTCGCACACATTCCATTTTCGCAGCGGGATTTGAAGCTGCCCGCGCCCGACCCCCGGCCCCTCGACCCCTGTGAAAGTCGTGATTCGCCTCGGAGACTTTGGGGAATCACTGATTGCCGAGGTTGCTTTATACTCAACCCGGAGCAGAGTTCAGTACTGCGGCGAGATAAATTACAAAACTTCAACACACACATGCACACTCGCCAGAGGGCGCTTATCCGAACACGAGGCCACCTGATTTCTCCCATCTTTCTGCAACATTGAATTCATGCCCACACCTCTCAATTGTGAGTTTCCTAACCTATAAATACGTACATACAAACTGTATGCTCAAATGTACGCGAGAAAACCTATATAGAAAGTTTTACGTAGTCAGTTCAACTACTCTCTGTCTCTGGTGTCCATTTTCCAACGGATGTGGTGGAGTGGCGAGATCCCTAACTGGACTTTTGCGAAAATTCGGAGAGGTGCGCGCGTCGCTGGTATTTCCAGCGCGTCCCCTCAGGGAGCGCTGCTCTCTTACCAACTGGCGCGAACTAATACTCGGGAATCCCCGTGAGTGCTCGTAGAGAGAACTCCCCCGGAGAATCCAGAAGCTCCACACGTTGTGGCAAAATTGGTAAAACAATGAAATTCTAAGCTCACACGTGGTATGACTCCCTCGTATAGTATATCGCCAAACTATCGCTTGAGGACCTCGAGGAATTTTCATGGGAGGGGTGACATTTCGTTTTTTTTTATTATTCGCCCTTATTGCCTCCTCTTCTTTTGACTCAATCCTTCAGCTTCCTCCTTGCGCGCATGGTCCACCTTAAAAAATTATGAATTATTTTCAAAAAAAATTCTTCTTCGCAGTATTTCTTTTTCTAGAACTATCGCTTGAGGACCTCGAGGAATTTTCATGGGAGGGGTGACATTTCGTTTTTTTATTATTCGCCCTTACTGCCTCCTCTTCTTTTGACTCATTCCTTCAGCTTCCTCCTTGCGCGCATGGTCCACGTTAAAAAATTATGAATTATTAAAAAAAAAAAATCTTCTTCGCAGTATTTCTTTTTCTAGAACTATCGCTTGAGGACCTCGAGGAATTTTCATGGGAGGGGTGACATTTCGTTTTTTTTATTATTCGCCCTTACTGCCTCCTCTTCTTTTGACTCATTCCTTCAGCTTCCTCCTTGCGCGCATGGTCCACCTTAAAAAATTATGAATTATTTTCAAAAAAAATTCTTCTTCGCAGTATTTCTTTTTCTAGAACTATCGCTTGAGGACCTCGAGGAATTTTCATGGGAGGGGTGACATTTCGTTTTTTTATTATTCGCCCTTACTGCCTCCTCTTCTTTTGACTCATTCCTTCAGCTTCCTCCTTGCGCGCATGGTCCACGTTAAAAAATTATGAATTATTTAAAAAAAAAAATCTTCTTCCCAGTATTTCTTTTTCTATCATTCCGGATATTCATTGTTTACTTTTTTATACACTCAGTTTTTTTTTGTTTCTCTGTTATCTTTTTTTTTTTCATTTGTACCGTGCGAGCGGAAAACCAAACGTTAATTCGAAACATCCCAGGGTTCGTCAACGACGAGCGATGCGCCGAGAGGTGCGAGACCAGAATACCGAATTGAATGGTCGCGCGCGCTCAGGTATGGTACGTGCGTCCACGTACATTGGGGCACAAACACCCACGCACACCAGAGAACTCGAGCCAGAGCTGGTGACCGTTGCGTTACACAGGTAAACGTTCAAACAAACTCCGAGGGGGATGGGGGTGGGGTGAGGGGGAGGGGGTGGGGGGGGGGGGTGATGAGAGCCAATTGCGTACGGCGCAGCGAACTTTTTCCTTCATAAACAGTGGCGTGGAGAGATGCACGTGAGCCGAATATTCAATCGAAAACAAAAATGGTGAATTTTAATGTGTGTCGACCACCAGGATGCTTCGATTAACTTCGCCCATTGCTCTCTCGTTGAATTTTAAACAATTCAAAACAAAAAGGGTCAACGACAAATTGACTATCATAAATTGGCGCCAAATGATAAAGGCAACAGAAAAAAAAATATACCATTTTTTAGCTGCTGAAGAAGCGTCATTACTTTTGATAAAACTTTTTTAGCTGTTCGTTCAAAATTCATTTATTTTTATTTTAATGACACCTTTGCTTTTTACGATTAAAACGCTTTCAAGTGTTTTTATTTTTGTTTTTTTTAAATGCTAATGGATGAAAATAAATCGTAAAGTGGTGACAATTCCAAGTGACGAAAGGGGTGAAGTGGGAATAATCGTGACGGATTTGAGAGGTGAAAAAAAGAGACAACATGGGTGGTTCCCTTTTGGCTTTTTATTTTTGTTTGTTTTAATGCTAATTGATGAAAATAAATCGTAAAGTGGTGACAATTCCAAGGGACGAAAGGGGAATAATCGTGACGGATTTGAGAGGTGAAAAAAAGAGACAACATGGGTGGTTCCCTTTTGGCTTTTTATTTTTGTTTGTTTTAATGCTAATTGATGAAAATAAATCGTAAAGTGGTGACAATTCCAAGGGACGAAAGGGGTGAAGTGGGAATAATCGTGACGGATTTGAGAGGTGAAAAAAAGAGACAGCATGGGTGGTTCCCTTTTGGCTTTTTATTTTTGTTTATTTTAATGCTAATTGATGAAAATAAATCGTAAAGTGGTGACAATTCCAAGTGACGAAAGGGGTGAAGTGGGAATAATCGTGACGGATTTGAGAGGTGAAAAAAAGAGACAACATGGGTGGTTCCCTTTTGGCTTTTTATTTTTGTTTATTTTAATGCTAATTGATGAAAATAAATCGTAAAGTGGTGACAATTCCAAGTGACGAAAGGGGTGAAGTGGGAATAATCGTGACGGATTTGAGAGGTGAAAAAAAGAGACAACATAGGTGGTTCCCTTTTGGCTTTTTATTTTTGTTTATTTTAATGCTAATTGATGAAAATAAATCGTAAAGTGGTGACAATTCCAAGTGACGAAAGGGGTGAAGTGGGAATAATCGTGACGGATTTCAGAGGTGAAAAAAAAATACAAGATGGGTGATTCCCTTTTGGCTTTTTACGATTAAAACGCTTTCAAGTGCTTTTATTTTTGTTTTTTTTTAATGCTAATGGATGAAAATAAATCGTAAAGTTGTGACAATTCCAAGTGACGTCAAACATTTTTAGGCAATGCAGAAAATTGTCCAGATCATCATAATCGTTATACAAGGGTAAACTTATCTCTCCATGACATGCCAAGTGGCATCAAAATGCTTTTAATTTTCAATTTTTAAATGCAAATGGCCGCATGGTTTGAATGGTGTGAAATTTCACGATAATTCCAAGGGATGAAAGGGGGTTATAGAACTGAGAATAATCGCGATCGACTGCGAAGGTAAAGAAAGGGAAGACCATGGGGAAATGCAGTCTGACTGAAGTCAGGTGCGAATAAGGAGATCCGGAAAAGTGGAATAGGGAAGAAATAGGATTCGATTTGTGTGATAATCGGAAGTGCTAGTATTCCCTCGCTTACTCCTTTCTTTCCATCTTCAACTCGACTTTCATTTTCACCAAACGGGGCCGAGGCTTTCAAATATAAGTTCGTGTTCCAGCATTACGTTACTGATCGAGAGATATTCGCCGGTTAGGCAAATAAATCGTTTGTCGTAAGAGAGAAAGAGAGAGAGAGAGAGAGAGATTTGTCCCTTTTTCCATCACCCTCCACCATCTCCGTTGCTTTTCAAGACCCTTCTCATCAACACTCGGGCAAAGTCAGTTTCTCCTCACTCCGCGTACACTCGCCATTCACCAACTTTCACAGTCTCGCGAATCCGTCACTCGAGCTCTGATGCAGGGTGGAAAATGCCCAAAGACGAGGGGAGCAAAAGAAAGAAGAAGAAAAAAAAAAATTACGTCAAAACGTTTCACGAAAGGTTCGGACGAGCGTAAGAATGCAAATGTAAAAATTACAATGACTTTGAAAAACGACCACGAAATTATCTCGTTAATAATATTATTCATCATTACTTATTACGATTATTAATTTAAGCTCTGAGATTGTGTTATCAGACTGGAGGATTCAACGCTTGGAGAAAAAATTACTCGTCGAAAGGCTCATGAAAATTAATTTATTTTTAATGACCTTGTACTTTAAAAAAAATCGTTTTTTATTGTTTTGGTAAACTGCACAACAAACTTTGAAAATTTCGTGCAACGATTATTAAAATAATAATAGTAAGATAAGTATTGAAAAAATGAGAACGAAGAATGAAAAGTTGACGATGATCACGATAAAATTAAATAAATATATAGGGTGGTAATGGCGCTAAAATTACCATTCGATTCAAGAAACATTCTTTTTCTTATCTCGGAAGCTTCCCCGTCTGACGTAATTCGGCGATTGACGCGTCGAAACGCGAGACGGTAGTCGACTCTTCAGTTAGCTGGATGGGGGAAAGTTGGCTACGTCAGAGTTGTCAGGGATAGCTCGACGAATAGAAGTGAATGAGGATAAAATCTTGGCCCGTCTGGAGTCAGCTTTCCAATTCTTCTCAAATTCTTCGTCTTTTATAGTCTCTTCCTTTCGTTCGTTCCCTTTCGGTCTCGATCGTTTCGAAGCTCTCGTCACTCATTTCGTAACAAACATTTCTTAGCTCATATTATTTATTATTTTTTACGCATAAGCAATTATCATTATTAAAAATAAAATAAAATTTCATGAAATTAACTTCACTGTTTCATGAAATTTCATGAAACAGAAGGAGCACATTTTGTAGCACGTCGTTCGGTCTTCGGGGAATCCCCGCGAAGTCTAGGGAAATCCTCGTGAAACTATCGAAAAATTCTTCTCATGAACATGCAGGCTTGCCAACTATACAAATGTCCACATCTGACGCCAATTCTATCGCAGAGGCCTCTGGTGTGCCGTAGGCAAAGTTTACAGGTCGTTGGGACGATAATGGACAGATTTATGAGACGTCTTATAAATTCTGAGAAAAATCCAATTTTCGAGCTCAACACCCGAAAATAAACGGCAAGATGGTAAGCGCGGGAATGCTCACAGCCCGATGCCTTCGACAAGTCAAATTGGAACGGAAGTTACAGATGGAGGAAAAAATTTTGAGGTTATGGAAAAATAGTTAAGATGGATATTTTGCCTCCTGGGAGTTGGTAGTGCGTATGGCTGCTTTCAATGGTGGATGAGTCATGGTAACGAATCGTATGAAATTGTTATCTTTTTTTTCTATCGCATAATTTTGAAAAACTTTCGAAAAAGACCGAGAGATTTTGAAGTATGGCAAAAAAAATATAAAAAAAAATTGAAATTTAATTGGATGGCGTCGTTTTCCCTCGGTGAATCCCCAGCGTAAAGGGAAATCCCCGTGAAACGATCGAGAAATAGTATTTATGAAAATGCAGGCTTGCCAACTAAAAATGTCCACAATTGACGGCAACTTCACGTCAGTCCTCTGGTGTGCCGTAGGCAAAAGTTTACAGGTCGTTGGGACGATAATAAACAGATTTATGAGACACTTTATAGATTCACGGATAAATCCAATTTTCGAGCTCAACACGCGAAAAGAAATAGCAAGATGGTAAACTGGGATGCCCATCGTCCGATGCCATTCACAAACCGAGTTTGATACCACAAAATTGAGGGAGAGTTTGAGGTTAGGGAGAAAGAGTTGACTCGGACATTCTGGCTCTCTGGAATTGGTAGTGCGTGTGGTGGATTTCAATCGTGTCAGATCGGTGGTAGCATTGATATCGTGTAAGCTGAGCTGAAAAGGCCGAGAATAAGAAGGGGGAGAATCGAGTGAGTGAGTTACGTATCGTCGATGGAAGAGGGCCAAGAAACGCGATGGAGGAAAAAAGAATCGCGGAGGGGTGGAGAAAGAGGAAGAGAGAGAGAGAGAGGGTTTGGAGGGAAATTCAAATCGATAGTGGCATGGCGGGCACAACCTCTTAAATTGATCCGAGCCAATTGGACACGATCCATCGTTCAACGGTTCGTAATGCATTGGCCCTTTCCACATTCAAGACTCTAACTTCCATCCGCTATTTTCCTCTCACACCTCTCTCTCTCTTTCTCTCTTTCTCTCTCGCTCTCTTTTCCCCATGCTTTCATCCCTTTTGCATTTATCTCTCTCTCTCTCTCTCTTTCTCTCTCTTGCACTGGCGAACTGAAGGAAGCACAAAAAAGGCACAGAGCGATGGTATAGGAGCTGGAAATGGCGTCAATCTGGACGAATTCACGCAGACGCGGAATTTTTTTTTTAAATTGCGTGTGAAAAGCAACGAGTCAGGGATTTTATGGTGCCAAATGGACGGTGGATAAAAGGGGAGAGGGAGAGACAGAGACCGATGACTGGTGGATTCTTTGCAGCTATAATCGTTTTATAGAGACATTTGGCTGGACTTGAACTGACAACAGAGTAGATTTGGGCCAATCGATTCTTTTATCTGCTTGACCCCTTACATAATTATGGTACTCGAAGACTTGTGACCTTTTTCCTGGACGAATACAGTGACCCCTATATTAAGTGTGATCATTTTCATAACCACCGTTAGGTTTTTCGTCATTTCGCCCAGAACCATAAAAATAAATCGTTAATTTGGAAAAAAAATGGCGACGCAGGATCGAGATTCGAGTGTGTATCGATTGTACGATTCTTAAATTTCTAGATATGGTCTAGAATCGAAAATATCCTATGTTATGCAGTGAGTTTACTCTCCTTTGTCGTTGCTCCATCGATATTACATCAGACATTCCACCCTGACAAACATATTGCTCGTCTCCACTGGAAAAAACATCTGAAAATCCTTGCATTTCTCTCTTTTTTTTCTTCCTTCCATCTTCATTTCCGTGAACGCGGAAACCTCCCCGGGGCTTTTGGACTTTTCAAGCTTTTTCGTGGTTCGAGGACACCTCTCTCCTCCTTGCCCCTCGCACAACCAAGTCAAGAACCTCTTTGCCGTTCGCTAGCCTCTCAAATCCCTTCACAAAGAATATTCCCCCCTCTCTGCTCGTCTTCTCCTTCTCCCCGGTCTTCCCCCTCCCACCTCTTGCGTCATCTTCCCTCCTCCTCCTCCTTCGCCTCCTCTTTCTCCTCCTTCTATATCCAGAGACCTTTTTCCCTCATGCCACGTTTCTACACTCTTCCTCATCCTTTCGCATTTCATAAACCGTTCGAGAAAAGTACGAAGTGAGGAAGACAAGAAAGAGAGAAAGGAGAAAAAAGTAAGAGACTCACGAGTGTGTCGATCTTGTGGCACGAGCTCGTCACACCAGACGGTATTGAGAAAGAGAAACGGCAGGAAGAAATAAACGCCCGATGTGTCACAAAGACCATCGAAATCCCGATGAATGGACGTGCAAGAGGAAAGAAAAAAATTTCAATTTTAAATTCGGCGGAGGATTCTACACTGTGTAAGATTTAAGGGTTCCCACCTCCTATTTAAATTCGCTCACGAATTATTACCACAAATTATATCCAAGTTAAATATTTCTGGGCAATTCGACTACTTCAATTATACGAATTGTTTTGTTTTTTCACACATATGACATTTTAAGTAACTACAAAATTAAGTCTAAAGATGCCAAGAATTAAAACAGTTTTTGATCAACTGCTGAGATACATCAAATATTTCAACGAAGACGATCAGGGCCCCGAGATAAATGGAAAAATACGAAGGAAAGTAATTTCAATCGTAAATTTAGCGTAGGATTTTACATTTTCGCATTCTCACTTATCAATTAATGTGGGCCAGACACATTTTATCCGTTGAATTATTTTGTGTGGTTGGAACATTTAATTACGAATTATTTTAAACTCACTCACTGACTCACTCACTTGCTACTCACACGGAATATCATTTATCTACACAATAAATAAATACATCGATATAAATAAACGTGTAAAGTCATGACGAAGTGCTATAATTACCCTCACTAGCCCAACTCATTACTCTTTTATAGGACACTTTTCTTTCCTGTATGAAAATTGAGTTAGTAGTTAGTTTAAAATATACCAATTTATATTATTGTACCTTTTTTATTTTATGCAATATTCTATTTCTTCATAAGTTTAGTTTTTAACGAGACATCCGTTGAATAAGAAGAATGAACTGCACGAGACACTTGGAGCTCTCAGCACGTGACCGTTAACCATTGTACTGATACGTTCAACTGACTTCAGACACCGTCAAAAACACATTTATTCCTTACATCATCGCCGTTGCATTTTTTTTCAAATAAAAATAATGCTGTTGCAATTGAAAAACAAAGTAATTATTTTTCTCGAACTCGGAAGAATGAATGTGCAGTGATGCGATTTGTGCCAAAGAATCAGAGATGAGCCAGAACCTTGAAAGAGAAGTAAGATCGATAATTGGGCAAATTATTTAAAAATGAACCAAACAGGCTTCTCGCTTCAAAGTATATTTTAGTGTGTATAATCGCATATTGCGACCATTTTATAAAAATGGTTGGGTAGCTTTGTGAAGGAAAAGGAGATCGCATCCTGTGAATATGGAGAATTAAAAAGTTTTCTTGACATCATTAAAACGTTCCTTTCAAGATTTTAACCAATAAAATTTATCTGGTTTTTACAAATTTCAACTTTTGTACCTTCTCCTTTGTTCTCATTTCCTCGTTGCTAGGCGAACCCGCTTTACTTTTCATGCGGGCTCCAATTTTATTGTATGTTACTGTGTAGCTTTTCGTCTATTGGTATTCGTGTCTGCGCGCTTGTGCAAAGAAATAGGTAGGGGAAGGCACGTGACACATAGCGTGGCACGCGAGCGTTGTCGTCAATTTTCAAAATTATACAGCCTCGAAATGCGGGACGCCTTTATATGGAGTAAATCGATAATGAGGGCGAGATTCGAGTGGGTCGAGAGTTGGCCAAAATGAGGGTAGGAAAAAAAAAATGATGAGACTTGCATCGTGTACGACGAGATAAATATTACAGCTATATTTGAGGCCAGCTGTTTTATGTAAAGTATCTCATGAATTCTATAGATGTATACATGGACTCTAATATTTCTCAATGAGAACAAAGAATGTCTCTATTTCCAAAATGTATTTCTCCTCCCAGTTCTTTCGTATATTCTGAACGCTTCATCGACACCAGACTTCGCATGCAATAAACAATACACATATTATAAGAAAAATTGAAAGTTTTGCCCTAATAAGAGTGCTAATGGATTGCATATACTTCGTAATTGGTCCAGCGAAATGTTACAAAAGTTTCTTTGTTTCATATCCTCATCATGCGTTCATTAATCTGTATCATTTGAGATATTAACCCAAAGGCAAAAAAAGTGATTCGTAAGATATATCTGAAAATAATATTAACAGACATTTCTTCATCATCGAAACAGTATAAAATTCAAATTGCGTTAAATCTACCTAATTAAGAAAATGTGTGCGTGCAGATCGATTCGAAGTGCGTACACCCGGTTAGTTTGAGGACATAACGCGTAATACCCGTAGACCCGAATGACATAAGACATCCCTATTCTGACTCTCGGGCGCCATATGACCGTTTCTGTCACGCGCCTCTTCTCCCACTACTCTCAACCCGGCAGCACCACATGCTCCCCTCCAACTCTTCCTACTTCGATCTCTTTCTCTCTTTTGGTTTCGTTTCTCCATTCTCTCCCACGCTTTGTCCCCTTTCGTCCCTCTCTTCGTTTTCGCACTCCTTCTCCTCCTCCTCCTCCTCCTCAAGGCTCTTCATCATAGCTTCGTCTCCCCTCCATCGGTCTCCTCGGTCGCCTCCCCCGCTTTGTTCGACTCTCAAGCGCCGCCACACTAACATAATCCTACCATCAAACATATCGCACACAGAGCCCTGTTGATGTCGCTAGTGGCAGTATTGGTGTATAACAGTGCATGGACTTCACACCACGAGAAAACGCGGAAGAAACAGTTCCCTTCATCAATTAACACAGCTACATATCAACCTCTCAAATACTTGTCTAGCGCCATCTACGACATTCTCCGAGTATCTGTACACATAAATGATTTTTGCTCGAGACATAAGGCTATACAGTAGTGTGCTTTAGCTTAGAAAAACTACTACATAATCTCTCGAATGTATTCATGGCTCCATCTGTCGCGTCATGCGAGCATCTTTAGGGATAAATGTGCATAAATTCGTTATTAATATTCACAAAGACAAGACCATACACACTTGTATACGTTAGGCATATAGAAAAACCCACGTCGAACAAATGTTGATTGTCATTTCGTGAGAATATCCAACGAACAGTCTTTGACATAACTATGTCTCTCCTCTCTTGACGGCGTTTCGCGTCAGCGGACGGCCAACGACTGACACAGATCGGTCCATACGCCTGCGCGGTCATCCCCACTACGCTCTTCAGGTAGCGAGTACGCATGCGCGTAACTATGCCGCGCGCATAGACGCGAATACGCCTGTGTACTTGCTTCCGTGTGTACAGGGGATATACTACTGTAACCTACGGAGTTCATGGTGTTTCTCGGTGGAGGGGTTAGCGCTTTATACGCGTATGTATTGAGTATGTCCTACGAGAGCATATCGACGAGCCAGAGCCGAGCTTTTGCGAAACCCACCGATCTTGTCCGACCCTTGGTTGGCCTTCTCTCCTCTCTCTTTCTCTAGCTCTCCTTCTCACTCTCTCTCTCTCTCGCTCCCCAAGCACCGATCCATTCTCTATCTTCTCCACCTTCGCACAGAACCCAACGACGAGCCACAGTTGCATTTAAACAGCCGAACTGGCCGGAGGGGCCTCGTGAGCGAAACCCCGGGGAATTATAAACCGGCAGGGTTTCGATCCAGACTCGGGATATTCAAATCAACGCGTGCGCGAACGCATTTTTTTTCTTCTCTCATTTTTCCTAACTCTTAAGATTTTTATAACAAACAAATCGTCATATTGAATTAATTTTAAATGACAGAAAGAATAAAATTCAAGAAAATTGTGCACGATCAACAGTGTGGATTGTTGATTTTTTGTTTGTAATAAATAAAAAAAAAATTGTTACCGTTTTTTTTTTTTCTTTAATGGATTCGTCACTAGATCGGATCGACATTGGACAATTTTCGGACTCGAGTGAAAATGATTTTTCTTTCCATTGACTTTTTTTTTTAATTTATGGGTTAATGAGAATTAAATGCCAGTGACGATTAAACCGAAGAAAAATAAATTTTTCACGTAAGAAAAAATTGAGATGAAGCATAATGGAAAGATTGTTACTTAATCCTACGAAGAATCAGAAGGAAGTAAGAAAGAGTGAAGAAAAAAAAAAAGAAAGACAATGGACAATACGTGACACGAGACCTCGTCACGTTTCAAGGGGTTCACGTTCGCGACAACGAACTACATGTACATTTTTACATGTGAGTGTGCGCGCGTCTCCTTCTCTTGGTTACCTTCAAATTCATCTCGAGTTTGTTTCCTTTTTTTTTTTTTTTTTTCTCTTTATGAAAGATCTTGAGATTGCATGGAAATATGAGGAGACGGTCCCACGGGTCTTTTTTAAGCATTCTTTTTGTCTCTTTTCATTCAAACGAGACTCTAAACAAGCCCAAGTACGTTAACTTTTCGTTTTTTTCGGTCTAACAGAAAGTCACGTTTGTTTTTTTTTGTTTTTTTTTTGTGTATCTAATTTTTCATCTCCTTGTCTGTTGCACAACACAAAGAAAGTCCCTTCGCGCCTCGAAAGATTTCTAATTCAAACAAGCTTGAGCTTGGCCCGAAAAGTTTTGCTGTCAACACACGAGAATTTCGAGAGCTGCGTCAAAGATTAAAATAGTTCTGAGAAATGAATAATAAAGCTGTGAAAATAAACAAAACGTATGCCATTCGTATGTTACGCGTTTGGGTTTTATTTATTTCCCCGGATGAGATACGCGTAAACGTCCTCTGGGTTTATGGTCGTGAGGGAGAGGCGAGTCGAGAATGGCCCCAAAAGATGGTAAATCTAAATGTCCCGGACGTGTTTGAGGCGGTGAATTTTAAGAACGAAAGGATTTAATGTATTTTTGTATTTTTACTACCGTTGAGTCGAAAAAGTCCTGTGGGAAAATTTTTAAATCAATTCTTGCGGGACGAAAAAAAATTTAATAAATATTTTTGATTCGTGGCCTTTTGAAATAGCCGAATGTTATTTTTGTTCCAAAGTAAATTCGATTTTTCAATTCATTTTTCAAAATCCAAACTAAAACGTTCCACCAATTCTTCACTTTTTATCCCCAAAATTTTCCACCGTCATCGAAAATTTCTCTTAATCCGGAAGTAAATGTCATCACGATAATCTTCGTGCGGGGATTTAAATGAAACCTTAAAAAAAAAAAAAAAAAAAAGTCGCATAACGAAGGATTTGGGGGAATTCTGAATTAAGGGATGAAACCCTAAAAAACGTACCAGGGAACAAGTTTGATGGTGCTGCGAGTATTCCGTGAAAAATTCATCAGAGAGTAAAAATGATAGGGAAGCTCGATAATCGAAACCCAAACGTAAAAAAAAAACTGACGAAAGAATAATGAAGATTTGACGAAGAAGATGTGAAAATTTGATGGTGAAGAAGCTCGAATTAAGCAGATATTTTCAACACTATGGGGAGGTCTGGATTTGGCCAGCTTCAACGAATCTTCGATCCACCGAGGGAATTGCGCGTGGGAGACCTGTCGCTCCGCGCGTCTGTCTATCCGTCTGTCTGTCTTGTCCGGTTCGTTCGTCCGCACGTCGTTTGCGCCTCTTCGATAATGCTCGGGGACTCTGTTGCTTCCATCCGCAGCAAGCGGTAGTGCGCTTTCGATGTACTTCTTCCGTTCAACAGAATTCTCTCGTTCTCCTGAATTCGTCTTCCAGCTCACCGGAAAAAAAAAAAGAAAACAGAGAAAACCTAAAAGAAAGATAAAATACTCCTTGAGAGACAGCAAAAACCATCGATTCTTCAGCACCGATTTTTCCTTGGTCATTGAAGTCTTCTTTATCTTTGAGGTGAGTCGAAAACGTCAATTCCATTTTGCAAGGAATTTTTTTATGTCTTTCTAGAGAGGATTTTATGGGTTTTTTTTTAATATATTTTTTTAACGATCTATCGCTGAAACTTTTTTTATCAGCAGAAAGTCGAAGTAATTTTCTTTTAGGTGCAAATATAGCATTTTTTTTCCCCAAATTATGAAATTCACAATATCACACCATGGAAGGCCTCGAGGGGAATGAGTCGAGTCTAAAAATGTCAATTTCTACTTTTTTCAACGTGCTTATTGGCCTGAAAATTGAAATGATAATAAGAAGTAAGCCAATTAAAAAAAAAAAAATTGTACAAGCACTGAAAGACTCAAGTAGGCTAGAAATGGCTTTTGACACGGTGATGAGAGGAGTGACTTGCCCCCTCGGCGTAAATTACAAGAGAGAGAAAGCAGGGAGTCAGCGTTACACGGCATTTAAAGAGCACTAGACAGAGTTAAAAGAAAAAAAATGTGTAGATAACGTATATATGGGCTGTTGAGGAGTCAGTAGACAGGGCAAGAGGAGCCAGCAAGATTGGTAATTTTCGCGAAAAATTAAGCGAATTGAATCGAATTATGTCAGGCGTGGAGTAACGGTGAGGCTGACGTCAGCCTTGTTAACTCGCTGAATTGGCGAGAAATGCGGCTAATACTCGTTGGAGTTTTATGCCTCGATTTCTTTCATATTCGTGCTTGTTTTTATTCATTGCTTAATCGTCCTCCATCTTCAATTTGTCATTATTTTTTTGTCTCATTTAAAAAAAATACTCCGATCAATAGAAATTTTATTTAAATCAACAAAATGACAAAGAAACAAAAATAATAGATAATCAAGGCGAATAAAATTGATGCCAAAAAAAATCAGCACGAAATATTCAATTTCATGTGAAAAAAAAAAAAAAAAAAATCTAGATTATCTCATCATTTCCTATGACGGGATTCCCCATAGCCGAGAACGCGCACTTGGCGACCCAATTGGCTCGAAGACTCCGAGCATGCGCGACCTCATTGGCTCGCAAGTTGCGCGCATGCGCGCTGTTGAAATCGAACCTACTGAGAGTCTCTGTCGACGGGTAATCCCCGATCTTGCTGTATCGTTGATTTCTTTCCTTTCTTCAACATTTTTCGTGAACTTTAAATATTTTCGACAAACAATTTCTCAATTTTTTTTTTAAATAGCTCTAAGAATTAAAGCACCTCACACGAGCTGCGATTTAATTTCTGCGTCGGGCTTGTATCCACAAACGAATACGTTTAGGGATTTATAACTATACAGTCGTGAGTCGAAAAAAAGAGAAATATCACACCGGGGCTATTTTTAATACGAGAGAGGCAGAAGATCGATTAAAACAATGAAAAAAGTAGAAAAAGGTCAGCGAAAGAGATTTCTGATTCCGAGGGCGTTAATTGATTCGTGAGTATCGATAGATTTTGCTCATGCATTTCTGAAGTCTTCGTTTCGATTCTCAGTTTATATAGCAGTAACTGCGATGATATATTTATATGTAGCTACAAATACACAACTCACCCTCGCCCAATATATTATCGTCCTATCGTTGCTTGTGGATACGTCAACGAACAGACCTAGATGAATATCGAATATGTTTGCTCAAAGTCTGCATTTGTGTACCATGTACCAGTTCTGAAATCCTTGCCTGTGTGAAATGTTATTACGTTTCAATTGTAATATTTCACAATTAATTATCGTTACAATTTTATTTAATAATGGACAAATCTTACATTATAAAAAAAATATATAAATAAAAATAAAAGTCAGTTGAACCATATGAAAATTCCATGTAATTGACTTGTAATGAAAATTCGTCGTACGAATAACCTCGAGTGAGAGGTGTACGCTTGTTTGATTAGCAATAGTCAGTTGGCGATAGGTGTAATCCAACATAATATTTGACCAAAATGATGTATGTGCACGATACACACGTGTACCCAACCAAGTCGATGAAATTGGACTGTATATGGAGTCAGAGGAAGTGAAGAGCGGCGATGAAGCCTGCAGGCATATGAGCTGTTCGCCCTTTATATGTATATATATATATATATATATATATATATATATATATATATATATATATATATATATATATATATAGAAGAAAGTTTATTGATCGGCGAATAGACAGATGGCAGATTAATGCCAACATAAATTCATCGATATAACATCCTTGATGATTGTAGTTGTAAATTTAATTTCATTAATGTACGTATCGTTTTGTGATTCCCAGGATTTTTTTAAATATCGTTATTGGTGTCCAAAATATTTTAATTTTCTATATAGGGGCATTGAAACATTTCACAAGATATTTGTATTGTTCTGTCAATAATTAATCCTAATTTCTCGAAACCGATGGTCGGCCATTGAGTAGGGAAAAATATCATTGAAAGATAATCAAGTCGTGTCAGCTTTAATCGAGTTTGTTGGTCCTATCAGTTTTTTTTTTTCAACGGGATCTTCGAGACAGGATCTATTTATCCCTGTACGTGCATTGTCGTAAGTCGACGTAAATTTAATTTCATTAATGTACTTGTCGTTCTCTAATTCCCAGGATTTTTTTAAATATCGTTATTGGTGTCCAAAATATTTTAATTTCCTGTATAGGAGAATTGAAACATTTCACAAGACATTTGTATTGTTCTGTCAATAATTAATCCAAATTTCGCGAAACCGATTGTCGGCCATTGAGTAGGGAAAAATATCATTGAAAGATAATCAAGTCGTGTCAGCTTTAATCGAGTTTGTTGGTCCATTCAGTTTTTTTTTTTCAACGGGATCTTCGAGACAGGATCTATTTATCCCTGTATATGCATTGATGTAAGTCATGTTTTTCATGTCAACATTCAAAAGCTGTTTGATCGCCTTTTTTTCCCCGTCATCTTCATCTTATCGTTCAATCTCACAGGGTTAATAGAGAAATATGTTTAGCGATCCACTTGGCTTGAATCCAGAGGGTGCACGTGCCGTATAAACGTGTGTGCGTGTCAATCCAGAATCCGTGAAGCGAATCCTCGGTTATGGTGTGTAGCCAGTCCTCCCAGAGTGGTATTACGTGCGAGCACGTCGGGAAATAACGGTTGCTAGTGTACCAGCTAACGTACTCGGGACACATAATGTCCTCTCTCACTCTCTGTCTCATCTTGTCCCTTTCAGATAACCCAGCAACGCGGCCAGCAACACGAATCCCCACTCTTACGTGTGTGCACAACACTCATGTACAATTCTAATGCCATTAATTACGGTTAAATAAATTAAAATAAATGGGTCAATCGATATGAAGAGCTTGCACTCTTCTCGATCAAATTCTCTTTCTGCAATTATCTTAATGATATATCATTTGAGAAGAATTATCTAGCTAGTTCAATCAGAGTCACGCATTACATCAATAATTTAGTCCTGGTCTGACTAATTTAATGCAAGTTTGAAAATTTCAGCAATTCTGATTAATTTATTACAGCTCTTAAATTTCTCAGACACTTCCTCTGGATTATGAAAATCTGGGTCTGATCGCTGAATTCATAAAAATTAAGAACGTGATTGGAATTATTCTCTTTTGATAGTATCCAAGAACATCCAATGTGATATTCACATTCGTAGTATATTTTAACTATGTATAAGCTTCATCTCCCCTCTTGGAAATGGATTTCAAGATACGAATGCCTCGGAGACGTTCTATTATCGGTCCTATTGAATTTATAATGAAAGGGCGACGTGCACAGAGTCGAATGATGACGTCTGATGTCTTGTGAGTATTCATGCACACTTCATCGATATCCACTGCCACTTGAAAATATAATACGTATTGATTGAATAGCCAAATCAAACTGGCAACCAAATTTACTTTATTTAGATCAATAACTAGTCCATGTGCATCCCTTAAATCCGTAGAATTGTGCAGGAGCAAAGCTTCAAGAATATTCCGGAGATTATACGGAGAAGCATTTTATACACAAAGAACGATAGGGCGCAGCCATTTTTATCATACAGGGTTACAGGGTTGTTTTTAAATAAAAAGCTCGATGGTAACGGACACTCGGACGGTTATATTGGCAACACGTTCGAAACGACTTCGTTCTTGGACGTGAGTCATTTGTTCCAGGTGTGTGAAATCCAATCGATAAGCTGCACCAGGATAGTTTTCGTTTTTTCTTCTTGTTCCTCCTTTCTATTATGTTCGATCCTCCATCAAAGTCGTGTGTTCTACCGATTGTAAATCCATTTCCTCGTCATGTTCATTTATTTATTCAACCCAGCTGTGTCCCTTCCACCCTTCCGCTCGTTGTATTTCCGGAAAATCGGATTCACTAATGGGCTCCGTTGGATGTCTGCCTGGAGATCTGACAACACCGACTCCACAAGTTACCACTAAATTCTTCGATTCAGAACGATGACTTTTTATCGGGGATGGGAAACAAACATTGGGGCCATTCCGCTTGATCTCTTATCATAATCATCCTGTACTCCTGAATTCGAGTTGTTCGCTTTGTCCAGAATAGCTTCATTGATAAACTGAAACTTGCCGGAACAGAGTGAGCTACGAGAGGGAGAACTGGAGTGTGATAGGATGTTGTAAATGTCTCCAGAGAGTTCAAGCTGACGGAGGTCAGACCACAGGGATTATTATTCCCTTGATGATAGAAGCTCTGGATAATTCGTCATGGTTGATTGGATCCGGTACGATTTCGAAACTGCCAGAACCAAACACATGACAATTTAATGTCGTCTGCTCGGCCAAATTAGTATTGTCTTCCATTGACTCGTTGCCAGTATGATATTATTCGACTGCTGGGCTTAAACTACGATATTTCATTGTATGTAAGTTTGCACCGAATTCAGTTAGGTGGGTCTTCCATTGACTCGTCGCCAGTATGATATTATTCGACTTCTGGGCTTAAACTACGATATTTCACTGTACTGTATGTAAGTCCGCATCGAATTTAGTTAGGTGGGTCTTCCATTGACTCGTCGCCAGTATGATATTATTCGACTTCTGGGCTTAAACTACGATATTTCACTGTACTGTATGTAAGTCCGCATCGAATTTAGTTAGGTGGGTCTTCCATTGACTCGTCGCCAGTATGATATTATTCGACTTCTGGGCTTGAACTACGATATTTCACTGCACTGTATGTAAGTCTGCATCGAATTTAATTAGGTGGGTCTTCCATTGACTCGTCGCCAGTATGATATTATTCGACTGCTGGGCTTAAACTACGATATTTCACTGCACTGTACGTGAGTCTGCATCGAATTTAGTTAGGTGGGTCTTCCATTGACTCGTCGCCAGTATGATATTATTCGACTTCTGGGCTTGAACTACGATATTTCACTATACTGTATGTAAGTCTGCATCGAATTTAGTTAGGTGGGTCTTCCATTGACTCGTCGCCAGTATGATATTATTCGACTTCTGGGTTTAAACTACGATATTCCACTGTACTGTATGTGAGTCTGCATCGAATTTAGTTAGGTGGGTCTTCCATTGACTCGTCGCCAGTATGATATTATTCGACTTCTGGGCTTGAACTACGATATTTCACTGCACTGTATGTAAGTCTGCATCGAATTTAGTTAGGTGGGTATTCCATTGACTCGTCGCCAGTATGATATTATTCGACTTCTGGGCTTGAACTACGATATTTCACTGCACTGTATGTAAGTCTGCATCGAATTTAGTTAGGTGGGTCTTCCATTGACTCGTCGCCAGTATGATATTATTCGACTGCTGGGCTTAATCTACGATATTTCACTGCACTGTATGTGAGTCTGCATCGAATTTAGTTAGGTGGGTCTTCCATTGACTCGTCGCCAGTATGATATTATTCGACTTCTGGGCTTGAACTACGATATTTCACTATACTGTATGTAAGTCTGCATCGAATTTAGTTAGGTGGGTCTTCCATTGACTCGTCGCCAGTATGATATTATTCGACTTCTGGGCTTGAACTACGATATTTCATTATACTGTATGTAAGTCTGCATCGAATTTAGTTAGGTGGGTCTTCCATTGACTCGTCGCCAGTATGATATTATTCGACTGGTGGGCTTAATCTACGATATTTCACTGCACTGTATGTGAGTCTGCATCGAATTTAGTTAGGTGGGTCTTCCATTGACTCGTCGCCAGTATGATATTATTCGACTTCTGGGCTTGAACTACGATATTTCACTGCACTGTATGTAAGTCTGCATCGAATTTAATTAGGTGGGTCTTCCATTGACTCGTCGCCAGTATGATATTATTCGACTGCTGGGCTTAAACTACGATATTTCACTGCACTGTACGTGAGTCTGCATCGAATTTAGTTAGGTGGGTCTTCCATTGACTCGTCGCCAGTATGATATTATTCGACTTCTGGGCTTGAACTACGATATTTCACTGCACTGTATGTAAGTCTGCATCGAATTTAGTTAGGTGGGTCTTCCATTGACTCGTCGCCAGTATGATATTATTCGACTGCTGGGCTTAATCTACGATATTTCACTGCACTGTATGTGAGTCTGCATCGAATTTAGTTAGGTGGGTCTTCCATTGACTCGTCGCCAGTATGATATTATTCGACTTCTGGGCTTGAACTACGATATTTCACTATACTGTATGTAAGTCTGCATCGAATTTAGTTAGGTGGGTCTTCCATTGACTCGTCGCCAGTATGATATTATTCGACTTCTGGGCTTGAACTACGATATTTCATTATACTGTATGTAAGTCTGCATCGAATTTAGTTAGGTGGGTCTTCCATTGACTCGTCGCCAGTATGATATTATTCGACTGGTGGGCTTAATCTACGATATTTCACTGCACTGTATGTGAGTCTGCATCGAATTTAGTTAGGTGGGTCTTCCATTGACTCGTCGCCAGTATGATATTATTCGACTTCTGGGCTTAAACTACGATAGTTGCCATCAGAGACAATCCATCTATAAGTGACGGGAACAACCAAACTTTACTTATCGTTTAACCGCAGTTAAAAAAAAAGTTCAACGTTGCTTAAGCTCAAAACAATGCGGAAATCATCTCGTACACAGTCACAGTGACGATACATGAACCCAGAGCGATTCAATCATCATTAAGTCCCATCTGCGACTGCCCACATCGTTAGTGATACTGTGGTTGGAGTCTCGAGTTCTGATGAGGTCAGAAGTCGTCGAAACTCCCCGGCCAACTATGAGTGGTCCAGTAATTCTTCTCAAGAATCCATAAAAAGTATCCAGAAACTCGAGAATACAGAAATAAAAAAGTATTCGTTAGCTTCTGTCTTGATGGAGAGTCAATTTTAAAATACACCTACAGTGCATAGAATGACATTGAAAGATTGCACGGTCAGATATACCGCTTCTATTGTTATTAATGATACCATATACGAGTATTAAAAACTCGTATATTAAATAGGTCAAATGGACGCGACATAGAGTTATTACATGTTCAACTTAACTTTTCAAACTGTATATATAGATCAAGAAAATCACTGTGGGCGCCTCCGTCAAGTACACAGAGCATTGTTTTGAGCGTATAATAAGCGATAGAATTTTTTCCAGAGCATTGAAACATCAGTCCGTTCGTGCCTGATCGTGGCAAATGACATCATCGCTCGAGTAGAGGCAGTATGTACGCGGTATAAAAACGCCAGCAGTGCACGCGTAATCTAAGCAAAGCTTGAGGCGTTTATAACCGTGGCGTTTTCTAGGGCGCGGTTGAACGGAAACGGCTCTCACAGTTCTTTGATGACGATGATGATGATGACGGTGACTCTTGGTACGAGAATTCCCAGTAGAAATACCCAGCTCTATCTTTTTCTTTCTCACTGAAATATGGCAAATGCCAGTGCATTGCCATATTTCAATGAGGGAAAAACCTTATGACGGGATCTTTTTTTTTTCTCAAAGTTTCTTCTCCTCTTTCCGTGTCATGTCATCGGAGCTCTGGCCCAGCATATGCTTCTTAGAGACTATTTAACAAAAGATTTCTTTCGTTGAAAATAAATAATGTACAAAGTTTACATACCGATTTTACGAGGTTTTTGTAGCCAAGAATCAGCAAAATGGCAGGCATTTTCGTCACGCTTGAGTAAAATGAAAAATAAAAATAGCCAAGGATAAATGAGAACTGCATTATTCATCAGCTCACATTTACCAGCTTCAAGGAGGGACGAAGAAAGATATTGTCCTCAGAATTTTAGTTTTAGGTGGCAATGGCCTCGCTCAAGTAAATCTGGGCTGATACCATTTTTCTCACATACGAGCTCCCCTATAAAAATGTTTCGTCCCGCTTTTACTCGAGACTGGCCAGTTCCCGGGCTCAGACTCTCTGTTACAACAAGCACCAGCTATACAACGGTGGATTTTTCAGCAATCTTTTTTTTTTTCACTGGCATTCCGATATTCCAACGATGAAAAATAGAATGACAAGCTCTTTTTTTTCTCAAAGTGTCTTCTTCTCTTTTCGTCTCATCATTGGAGCTTTGGCTCAGCATATGCTTTGACAAAAGAGTCTTTCGTTGAAAATAGAGGATGTACAAGATGTATATATATTTTAGATCGCAATGGTCTCGCTCTAGTAAGCCTGGAAATTCTTCATGTGTTCACATTTACCAGGTCCAAGAAGAGACGAAGAAAGATCTTGTTCTAGAAATTTTAGATCGCAATGGTCTCGCTCCAGCAAGCCTGGAATGTCTGACGCCATTTCTCTCACATCCGAGCTCCCCCATAAACACTTTTTCGTACCATATTCGTGTCATCATCGGAGCTTTGGCTCAGCATATGCTTTGCCAAAAGAGTCTCGTTGAAAATGTAGGATGTACAAGATGTATATATATATATATATCGATTTTATAAGGTTTGTGTAACCAAGAATCAGCGATATGGCAGACATTTTCGCTACGCTTGAATAAAATAATAAATAAACAAATAAAACTAGCGAAGGATAGGTGAGAAATGCATTATTCTTCATGTGTTCACATTTACCAGGTCCAAGAAGGGACGAAGAAAGATCTTGTTCTAGAAATTTTAGATCGCAATGGTCTCGCTCCAGTAAGCCTGGAATGTCTGACACCATTTCTCTCACATCCGAGCTCCCCCATAAACACTTTTTCGTACCATCTTTTCACGCCGAGACTGTCCAGTTTCTGAGCTTACCCCGCTGCTTCAACGAGTATATCGGAGACCCGTAGAGAATCCTCCGGCTATACAAGGGTGGCTTGTACATAGTATCCGGTTTTCGAGCACCTAGTCGAGCGAATCGATCGATCTGGGGGTGGACACCCCTTCTCGTCTCTCTCTTTCGTGTCCGAAGGAAGACAGAACCGATGGAAGGTGGAAACAAGAGATGGCTTGTCTGGCTTGCCTGCCACCCCCAACGTCTCTTCTAGCTACTTCCCCCTTTTCGCGGATGTGTTCACCGGAGGACCCAACCAAACTTACCCTGCAACAAAACTGCCTCTGTCACGTGTGAAAGAAAGAGCGAAATCTGTGATTAGAAAACACGAGGATCGAGACTGGCCAAGTCCGTGTGGACCTCTGTAAGTAAGAGAGAAGAAAAAACAGAGTAAGTGAGTTAGAGTTGAGAAAAATAGGAGAAACTGTCACGAGGGTGGATGGGTCTTGATCGTGATTTTTCTTGGAAGAGAAACCAGAGGGAATGAGGAAAGATGGAAAAAGGTTGGATGGAATATCCCTCGTGCTTAATCGAATCCACGGGACAGGTAATTCCTTTATTAAGTGCTCCTTCCAGCTGGGAATCATCAGAAAGTCCAAAATTAATCTTTCGACACTCTCGAACCATCTCTTTTCCTCCCCTTGTGTGCTCTTTTCCATTCTTGTCAATTCACACAGTTTGTGGCTTGAAGATACTTTTGCCTCGAGCCTCGAGTACACAATATAAAACTTATATTATAGCGATGGTCATAAAACAGAGGCAGGCTCTCTTATCTTTCAGCGGTGCAGGAAGAGGATGTTTGGATTATTATGCAACTTTGTCCAAAGACAAACAAAAAATTTCCCTTTTATGTGTTCCTTGCAAAGACAGGGCAGCGATTCTACCGAACACTTTCCAAATGTTGGAAGCGCTTCGAGAGCTTTGTGCCATTTTGTTTTTTTTTTTAACCATTTCAAACTTTAATTAATTAGTAACGGTTCTCTATAAAATACCACAATATCGTTTTTGGGACTTTGTCATGCGCGGGAGTTTGGAAAAAAAAGTGAACCAAAAGGAAATGGGGACTCAGCTTGAGGGGAAAAACAAAAATTCTGACTTTTATCTTTTCCATCGCAATGAAGCATCTTCAATGGTACCTTCTCCAGGATTTCACGGCAATTTTGGTATCTCCATTCGCGTTGGGTGTCTAAACGATCCCGGATGAAAAACTCATCTTCAACGCTCCAGGATTCTCCTTACCTTCTCTCCTTCTTTTCTTCCTCGTAAAACGAAAAAAAAAAAAAACAAAAGAGGATAAAAAACGAGAAAATCTTTCCAGCTTCCAGATCTCTCAGACCTTATATTCCTTTTCTGCGTTACCGGGCTATAACATCGTCGTTACAGTATATTACGCATTGTGTCAAAGGGGACGTTTTTCAGTTCTGTTCTGGAATGACAAGGAAAAAATTTAGTGCCACATTTTGCAACCCTTGGCAACCAAGAATACCAGTAAATGACAACAGACAAGAAATAACCCAGCATAGAAAAGAATGGCTTTGCAGAATGGCAGAGGGGAAAATGGGCAGGAAAGATCGTCGTGACGGAAAAAGATGGCAGTAAAAGATTCCGTGGATTGTGAGATTACGCGAGGGGGAGGAAGATATGCAAAATGTAAGACGAATCTGAGGATATGGAAAAATGCATGCTCTAAAATCGCGAAGCGGATCTTTGAGTGCAGGATAAAAGAATGTCTACGAGAAACGAGAGAAGCAGATAAAAATAAATAATATTACGAGAAACTAGAAAAGTTTTATTCTCATTCATATAATAGGAGAATTTATTGTCCAACTTTTTATTTCATTTAAATGTCATCCTATGTAAATATGAAGATAAAAATATATATATATATATCAAATATCACCAGTGACTTGCTGTTTTTGACCTAAATTTTATTTAACGCTTTTGTTATGGAAGATATATTTTTTTTTTTTTTTTTTAACAGTCCTTGATTTTTCGAACGAATGGGAAAATACAGTAAAATGTGAGCTCTAAAATCGCGAAGCTTTTTTGAGTGCCAGATTAAAAAACGTGTGCAAGCCAACGTGACACAGATAGATATAAATAAACGACTTCGTTCCTTTGCCTATTTTCGCGAACAGTTTCGACTTGATTAAAAAAATAATAATAATATTGCAACAAATACGAAAAAATTTCAACAAAATGATTTTTTTTTTGTTTAACAGTCCGTGATTTTTCGAACGAATGGGAAAATATAGTGAAATGTGAGCTCTAAAATCGCGAAGCTTTTTTGAGTGCCAGATTAAAAAACGTGTGCAAGCCAACGTGACACAGATAGATATAAACAAACGTCTTTGTTCCTTTGCCTATTTTCGCAAACAGTTTCGACTTGATTGAAAAAATAATAATAATATTGCAACAAATACGAAAAAATTTCACCAAAATGATTTTTTTTTTGTTTAACAGTCCGTGATTTTTCGAACGAATGGGAAAATACAGTAAAATGTGAGCTCTGAAATCGCGAAGCTTTTTTGAGTGCCAGATTAAAAAACGTGTGCAAGCCAACGTGACACAGATAGATATAAATAAACGACTTCGTTCCTTTGCCTATTTTCGCGAACAGTTTCGACTTGATTAAAAAAATAATAATAATATTGCAACAAATACGAAAAAATTTCAACAAAATGATTTTTTTTTTGTTTAACAGTCCGTGATTTTTCGAACGAATGGGAAAATATAGTGAAATGTGAGCTCTAAAATCGCGAAGCTTTTTTGAGTGCCAGATTAAAAAACGTGTGCAAGCCAACGTGACACAGATAGATATAAACAAACGTCTTTGTTCCTTTGCCTATTTTCGCAAACAGTTTCGACTTGATTGAAAAAATAATAATAATATTGCAACAAATACGAAAAAATTTCACCAAAATGATTTTTTTTTTGTTTAACAGTCCGTGATTTTTCGAACGAATGGGAAAATACAGTAAAATGTGAGCTCTGAAATTGCGAAGCTTTTTTGAGTGCCAGATTAAAAAACGTGTGCAAGCCAACGTGACACAGATAGATATAAACAAACGTCTTTGTTCCTTTGCCTATTTTCGCGAACAGTTTCGACTTGATTGAAAAAATAATAATAATATTGCAGCAAATATGAAAAAATTTCAAAAAAATGATTTCTTTTTTTTTCATAAAATATTTTATAAAAAATCCGAAAGCTCCGAGACAAAAAAGTTCTCTCTTCATCCCTACCAGTAAATTTATCCATCCAAGTTTTCATACAGATTCAAGTCATTACAGATGGGAATAATAAAATAAAACAAATGAGGCATCATGGACTAAAGTGTCAATTTTATTTAAATCTTTTTTTTTTATGCCAGTAAAATTTTTTTTTTCAACAATTTCTTTCGAGCACCCCGTAATATTTGTCGTACAGACCAGACCAGATTTTTCCCTCAGCTTCAAGCGTAGGTGTATATGAAGGGGATTTGCAATTTTTCCACTCATCCGACGAGCAAAAATCCCCTTACGTCGTCGGGCGTTTATCGCTCTCTCTCTCTCTCTCTCTCTTAGCTTTTGCCCATCCGTGCCACATTTGTGCCAGGATTCTTCTTCTTCTTCATTTTCTTCTTTTTTCTTGTGGACGTTCCTTGACGCTAGAGGTCACATGACCGTTTTACTCTATACGATTTTTCCCATTCTCCTCTTCCTCCTTCCACTTGTTCTCTCTCATCCTTTCCTCATGTCCTATCCTTCCTCAATCCCCCTGGCGTTATCTCGGCTACGCCTTCGCGCTGATGACCCCCTAACCACGTTACGCCACGACTTGGCGAACCTAAATGCTTTTACCCTTCCGCTCTCCCTCCTCTCCGGGTTGTTGCCCCTGGTTACGGTGCATGGCTTGTTCTCTGCTCTTCCCCTCTCATCCTCCCTTTCTCTCTCTCTCTATCGCCCTTTCTCTATCCATTCTATATATATATATATATATATATATATATATATATACACACATATACACACACCTACACATATATATATATATATATATATATATATATATATATACACATATCATAGTTTTGCCCTCTACGGTTTGTCAGATACGAAACGAAGACCGGGGGATGAAAGTCACACGAGAATTGCCTGGGTTATTCGGTACAGCCAGCATCATATAGCACACCTCGACTCCTATATGAGTTTAACATCGACACTATCCCTGGCGAGACATCGTATCACCCTTCGTTTCAAGTTTCCAAAGACTTAGTAATTTTTTTTTACCGAATTATCTTCTCTTTAACATATTTAAAAAAAAAAAAAAAAAAACGTAAAATAATTTTACGAATTTGTGGAATTTTTTATTTCAGCTCTCTAATAACAATATAATTATGAATAATGATGAAAAATTTACATTATTTGATAATAATGAAAATTGAAATAAATTAGGTCTGTTTAAGGTATTTTTAAATTAATATGTAATTAATTCATCGTTTCTGTCTTACAGTTTGGTCCTTTTGGAAATATATTTTTCAACTTATATTTAATATATAAAAAAATATATATATATGAATTATGATAATATTTGCTGTTTTTATATTTGAAGAAATTTTGCATCAATTGACATGCATGCAATTATTATGATTATTGGAGGAAAAATTAGAATTTCTTTTGTAGCTATTCGTACAGACTCCTTTTACTGTGCACGTAATTACGAGATTGACGTCCGTACAGGAGAAGAAAGGGAGGAAGAAAACGAGGGAAGATACAAATTGAGGGATAAATCCGAAATCGATATTGCGACTGAGATAAGTGGTGTCGTTGAGCACGAGTCTCGTTTTGAAATAACCGGGAGGAACAAAGAATAAAAAATAAATAAAAAACTTCGTGACGAAAGAGGGCTTCTACCCTGTCTCGTGACGACGTTTTTTTTTAAGACTTCTATCTTCACACTCGTTTCACGAGCTTTCTACCTCTATATATATATATATATATATATATATAGGACGAATTCAAAACGAGAGACGCGTTCATAATTTAAGCGACAAGCTCGCCTTTGTTTCATCACTAGACAAAGATGAGATTTTCTCACGACTAGCTCGTGTCTGGTTCGAACGATTTTCCATTTTCGTTTCAACACTTCAAAGTCAACAAGTTTCTTAGAAATATTGAACACCAAAAAAAAAGGCCAAACATTGAATGAAATATAAAAAAAAACCATATTTTTTATATTATACAAAATTCGCAACAAATTTTTTTTATAAATAATATAAATATTTTTCAAAAATCTGTGATGAAATAAATGGGACAAAAATATATTAAAATTGTTGCTTGTATAAAATATGCGTAAGCTACACGTAGATATAAATATATATATTGATATATTATTGTAACATTCATATATTTTTTATTTTATTTTATTTTATTTTATTTTATTTTATTTTATTTTATTTTATTTTATTTTATTTTATTTTATTTTTTGTATATTTATACACAATATTTTTTTACAATAGGGGTAAACTTTTTTTTTTTTATCACTGAGTGCAGAAATTTTACCAAATACATTTCGATAACGAAGCTAAAATATGAACGAATAAAAATATTTCGAAAAAAAATATTAAAATATAATCATTTATATGCTGAATGCGCATTGACTGTAGGTAAATTGAAAGCGATAAGAGTGAACTGAAGCTCTGGGAAAGGTAAAATGATTGCATAGAAATGAGAAGATAAGGACTCTCTGTAAGAGCCGACAAGGCGTGTTACAAAGTGTAGTAAAAAGGTGTGACAGGTGGGCGACTAACGATGTGTAAACAGGAGTAAGACGAAAAAAAAAAAGAATAGAAATAAACGAGAATCTCACTGTCTAAACGTCCAAACATCCAGAAGAGGAGAGAGAAGGAGAAAGATGAGAATCTCTGTCTGTCTGTCTCTCTCTCTCTCTCTCCCTCTCTGGCTATCTCCCTCTGTCTCTCTCTGTCTCTCTCTCTCTCCCTCCCTCCCTCTCTCGCTATCTCCCTCTGTCTCTCTCTCTCTCTCTCCCTCTCTGGCTCTCCCCTCTGTCTCTCTCGCTCTCTCTCTCTCTCTCTCCTCCCCCCGCTCTTTTGGACGTAGACGTGGACACTTTCCATCAGGAAGATATCAGAATGTACGAGAGGTGTGACAGGAAATAATAATTTGAAATACCAACTAAAACGGATAGACGGAAACGTAGTGAAAAAAAAAAAGGATCGTAGCAAAATTCTACATAAAAATAAGATAGCTGACGAAATCGAAACGAAAAAAAAAGGAAAAGAAAAAAAAAAAGAACGTCGGATATCCCAGATTGAATTCGTCTCGGTATTCTCGCGAGGGAATATATTTTCCTTCTACGGTCTCAGAGTCTTTTGGGAAATAAATGTTCGCACATATTTTTCGTACGTATGAAATTTTATGTAAGAAAATAGATTTTCAAAAAAATCAATTCATTGATATCGAAGAAAGCAAAAAAAAACTTATTTCTTTTTTAATTATTATATATTGTTAATAATATAAAATAATTTTTTTAAATAAATTAATATCAAGTTAGGAATATTAAAAAAAAAACAAAAAAATTCTTTACACAAAATATCCGGCTAAATATAAACCATCAGCACAGATACGTCGTAATACATAATTATTTTTTAAATCCTTTTTTTTTTTTTTTTTCATCATCGTGTCTACAGAGACATGAGGATCGTTAAATTTTCTCGTCCATTCGTATAAAGAGTGACTAACGACGTTACAGCTTGACTAACGTTCGCTCTTTATTTCACATCGACGATGTTAGACAGCCTGTGTGAAAGAAGTCCAAAGATAGAGAGAGAAAGAGAAACGAAAAAAAAAAAAGAAAGAAAAAAGGAAACGAAAAAAAAAAAAAAAACCAATGGGAAAACGAGGATGGGGCGGCAAGTGATTCACGAGTTTCTCGACATACGTAACGAGAAACACACCGCGGGGAAATCTCAGTCGTTGAAGAAAACGACACAGAAGCGAACGATGATGTACTAAAAGTATATACTGTCCCAATATATACATATATATACACACACACATATATATATATATATATATATATATATATATATATACAAACATATATATATATGTATATATACAAACACATATATATATATATATGTAAGCAAGAGAGTTAGTGCATCATGGAACGAAACAGAAGCCTCGTTATATTCCTCATGGCAATGGGGCATCGCTTCGTCGAGCACCCAGCAATGGATAATGTTCCTCTGCTTTTACTCGGTTTTCTTCCTTCGTTCCATTCCCTCTGTCATTCTCGTTATCCAACTTTGAATAAACCCCCTTGCACACAGTTGTTTCACTGTTTCACCCAAAGTACATATATTTATATATATATATATATATATATATATGTGTATGTATATGTGTATATAAATATATATATGTATATTCGTATGTACTCGATTGAATAGTGACAACTCTTCCACTGTTTCATTTTACATTGAATTTTCACTTTTGTTCGTTTTGTTTTTTTATTTCCCACCCATTGACAAATATCCCTCATGATTCACGTGATATTGTCGAATGGAAAGCTGATACTTAACATTGTCAAGGACTGTATATAAAAGATAAGCGATCTTTTGTCAAAAAAATATGATCAGCTGATTTAGAAAGCGTTCATACGAATCGTTGAGCAAGAATAGGAAAGAAAACAATGGAGATAATTGACTGTTTTGAGAGAAATAAATAATAGAATTTTTATTCAATGCGATTTTGTTAAAAGAGCCGAGGAAATAATTTAAACAGGAAATTTGGCAAACCTCGAGATTCAATTTTGTACGATTTTTTGTTTGTTAGTTTTTTTCTTTTTTTTTTCGTAGCTAAAAATATATTGAAGGCTTTTGCTCAATTTTTATCTCAAATTTTTAGGACTTAAAAAAAAGATGGCGTGATTCATTGGAAAATGATAAATGAGATGAGATATAATTAAGGAAGAAATATAGAAGAAAAATTAATTTGGACTTTTCTAACTCCTTTTAGACGATTCTCAAACGATTGCGAAGAAAATGATTCATATAATGGAATCACAACTCTATTGGGAAGCAAAGTTTTATATATTTGAGTGAAAAAGATTATTTAAAAAAAAAAATCAATATCTTCTCATTGAAATTTAATTATTTCTCATTATCAATTTTAATTAATTAAAAAAAGAAAATTAATCAATTTTTTTATAGATTCTATTTTATCAATAATTCAACAATTCAGATTTATCACAATCTGTACATAAATATATTATCACATCAATTAAACATAGTAAATCGCAAAATAATTATAACTCAATGTTAAATGTGAAAATCGATAATTGACAAATAAACAAACTTTTGTGTCACTAAAATAATCAGCGATGTAGAATATTCAAACGAGTCGTCATAAATCATTTGTGACTGCATTATTTTTTAATAAAATTCAATATCTTCTCATTGAAATTTAATTATTTCTCATTATCAATTTTAATTAATTAAAAAAAGAAAATTAATCAATTTTTTTATAGATTCTATTTTATCAATAATTTGACAATTGTCATTTATCACAATCTGTACATAAATATATTATCACATCAATTAAACATAGTAAATCGCAAAATAATTATAACTCAATGTTAAATGTGAAAATCGATAATTGACAAATAAACAAACTTTTGTGTCACTAAAATAATCAGCGATGTAGAATATTCAAACGAGTCGTCATAAATCATTTGTCACTGCATTATTTTTTAATAAAATTCAATATCTTCTCATTGAAATTTAATTATTTCTCATTATCAATTTTAATTAATTAAAAAAAGAAAATTAATCAATTTTTTTATAGATTCTATTTTATCAATAATTTGACAATTGTCATTTATCACAATCTGTACATAAATATATTATCACATCAATTAAACATAGTAAATCGCAAAATAATTATAACTCAATGTTAAATGTGAAAATCGATAATTGACAAATAAACAAACTTTTGTGTCACTAAAATAATCAGCGATGTAGAATATTCAAACGAGTCGTCATAAATCATTTGTCACTGCATTATTTTTTAACAAAATTCAATATCTTCTCATTGAAATTTAATTATTTCTCATTATCAATTTTAATTAATTAAAAAAAGAAAATTAATCAATTTTTTTATAGATTCTATTTTATCAATAATTTGACAATTGTCATTTATCACAATCTGTACATAAATATATTATCACATCAATTAAACATAGTAAATCGCAAAATAATTATAACTCAATGTTAAATGTGAAAATCGATAATTGACAAATAAACAAACTTTTGTGTCACTAAAATAATCAGCGATGTAGAATATTCAAACAAGTCGTCATAAAACATTTGTCCCTGGATTATTTGTGGACGAACGATGTCAGTAATCGTTTTTCCAGTCACAGATCCGTGGCTTGTTACGAGAGCCCACGTAAAATTGCATTGATACTCGTTCATGCGATTATTATTATTATTATTATTATCATCATCATCATCATTATTATAACTATTATGTGTTAACTCTTATTGTGTGGGCGCGGCTCGACATCACCACAGCTTTTCTTCCCTCGCTCATAAGGAAATTGCACAAGTCCTCGATCCCTTCCACTTTATCGTCTGTCTCCTTTAGCAGTTGAGGCAAAGAGTGATTCATACATTTTGCGAAGCTTGAAATGCGATTTTAGAGTTTATAATCCGCAAATACGATTTAATTACTGCGGTCTGAAAGTACAAATATTTATTGAAACAATTAAAAAGTAAATATGAATCTCTTATCTAAGGAAAAAGTGTCTTTTTTTCAGAGAATATTTTAAATAAATGTCCATTTATTCCAAATTTAGGACAATAAAATATTTAAAAAATTACATTTATACATTTTGCGAAGCTTGAAATGCGATTTTAGAGTTTATAATGTGCAAATATGATTTATATGGCAGTGTCCTTAATACAATTTTTTTTCTCCTAATTACTGCGGTCTGAAAATACAAATATTTATTGAAACAATTAAAAAGTAAATATGAATCTCTTATCTAAGGAAAAAATGTCTTTATTTCCGAGTCTATTAGAAAATAATAGAGATTTACCCTAAAACTAACAATAACATTTTTTAGGAATTTTTATTAATTTATTGTGAAATTATCATGCATTATTTATTTATTGTGTATTTTTCATGCAGCTCTGACTTCAAGCATGTTTTTCGATAACTTTTTTTTTTTGTTTTTTTTTTTCAAAAATCCTGTGCAACCTTTTCGAGACATTTCAAGCCAATAATTGCTTTGGGGTCAATTTGACTTGACTTTAACATTCGCTACGGAGTTCTGCACTCGAACTTTTAATCCCAGACAATATTATTGACAATAAATGTCCCTTTTTGTTCGAAGCTTTAACACAATAAAATATAAAAAATGTATAATAATAAAATAATAATAATAATTTAATAAAATTTCATTCAATTAAAAAAATCGAATAAAAATATAATAATAGCAATCGATGTTATTGGCTATTCGATTCCGGAATTCTATCCTCCACGCCTGCCAGACGCCAAGATGTAATTCCACACGGTTGCCAGAGGCTAATCAGAAAATCGAGAAAAAATGTATTTGAAAAAAAAAAAAAAAAAAAAATGATATAACTGAGTTAAGAAGGTAACGACGTCGTTTCTGATATCGTCGACGACTTTGACATGAATAATAACAACGACGACAGTATTATGCGTCGTGTATGAGCAATTTTATTGCGAACCCGAGAGATCGTATAATAATTGTAACATGTGGGTGCCTTGCCAAGGGCAACTGGCCTGGATGCTGCAACTTCGTAATTCAACCCTGAAAATGCCATTCTCCCTTTCGTTAAAATATAATGATGGAGTAATTTTTTTTCTACATTGACGTAAGGCTAGTATTGTGTATGATAAATTCACCTCATAATTAGCTTAATACATAAATTCATTTATAATTAAGTGTATTTATATTTACCTCCATTTATATACATAGATGCATATACATATATAAATAATTTTATATGCACACATCCACGTATGTGCCCATAAATAATTTACAAAGATTTATTCATTATTGAGTGGGTGAATATTTACCTGTGTATAAATACGTAGATCGACGTATCGAAAATGAATAATTTTATAGGTGCACACATACACGTACGTGTTGATAAAAAAAAAATGTATTGTGCTCTATAATGCATAATATATCGTGTATGCACGAACGCACGTGCAAACAACACGGAATGACTGATCGCTCAACCTCGACGACGATATATAGTACAAATGTAATAACAAAGATCACGTAACCCATGATATATATATATATATATATATATATCGACAGGACGAAACGAGCGATGGTGATCTCAGCTAGATAGTAATATTAGTCATGAAATCTGATAGGAATAGAAAATAGATGGATACCAAAAGGAAAAAGAGAATGACAGTGATCGAGGCTGGTCATGTTATATATATATATATATATATATATATATATATATATATATATATATATATATATATCTTGATATATATCTATATATATATATATCTTGATATATATCTATATATATATATATATGTACACAACGAGTGTGAGTCATAGACTGGTCCCTCATGTCTCTCACATTGGTAGTAATCAACGATCTCCTCGTTGATATCAATAATATACAATTACAAACATATATCGTTATGATACTGCACTGTAAACATGAATGATCCAATTATTTCGTAATATTTTTTTGTGTCTCTTTTGTTCAATCGAATGCAGAGATACGTTTTTGTGCCCTAAAATTAAATGATTAACTTATGAGAGGTTGTATTATTCACGTATAACAGCATAATCGTATTATAATACAATTATGCTATTATACGTGAATAATAGAACCTCTCATAAGTTAATAAAATATTTCACTGTGTTTAACCATAAAGTGGAAAAAAAATTTATGGCTAACAAAATATTTTTTCGTCATTATTTTATCGGCACAACGAATGTGAGTCATAGATGGGTCTCTTATGTGTCTGCCAATCGACAAACTCGTCGTTGATACTATTAATATACGGTTGTGAACATACATATATCGTTATATGATATAATAATATAATAATATTATATTATGTATATATATATATATATATATATGATATCCTACTGTAAACATGGATGATCTATCATTAAATGATCATTTTGTAACATTTTTTTGTGTCCTAAAATTAAATGATTAACTTGTGAGAGGTTATACGTGAATAATAGAACCTCTCATAAGTTAATAAAATATTTCTCTGTGTTTAATCATAAAGTGACAATTTTTTTGGTGGCTTACAAATTTTTTTTCGTCATTGTCTGCTCAACGAATGTGAGTCATAGATGGGACTCTTATGTGTCTGCCAATCGACAAACTCGTCGTTGATTCTATACGGTTGTTAACAATATCGTTATATGATATCCCACTGTAATCATCGATGATCTATGACATGACATGATCATTTTGTAACGTTTTTTTGTGGCCTAAAATTAAATGATTAACTTATGAGAGGTTATACGTGAATAATAGAACCTCTCATAAGTTAATAAAATATTTCTCTGTGTTTAATCATAAAGTGACAATTTTTTTGATGGCTAGCAAAATTTTTTTCGTCATTGTCTGCTCAACGAATGTGAGTCATAGATGGGTCTCTTATGTGTCTACCAATCGACAAACTCGTCGTTGATTCTGTACGATTGTTAACAATATCGTTATATGATATCCCACTGTAAACATCGATGATCCATCATGAAATGATTATTTCGTAACGTTTTTTTTTTCTTCGATCGAAAGTCTTCGAAGTTTTTGTGCCACAAAATTAAATTATTAACCTATGAGAGGTTCCATTAGAGTAACGTACATTGGTATAATTCTATCGTGGATAAAATAAAATGTTACTCCATATTTCGTCATGAAGTGACCATTTTTGTGACAGCCAAAAAGATTTATTCGTATTGTCGAGCTAATTCTTTCTGACATCATATTTATGAATGATTTTGGGACACTCATGTCTTCCTTGAGACCTTCTCAAGACACATGAAGCAATTATCCGAATATAGCAATTAAATTTTTGTTCGAAATTATAACTGGAAAGTAAGAAATAAAATGATATGAAATTTGATGGAAAGATAATCGATTAGAAAAATTAGGACTTTGTGATAAGATTAAAAAATATCGAGGCAACTTTATTATATTGTGTAGATAAATATAGGAAAACGTGTATTGCAATACTCTAGAATTGAGGATATATATTCTCTATCGTTCAAGTCACTTGAAATAGCAACGAAGCTAATGAAATTACCAACTCTCGTTGTGGCACATGCACGACAACAGTCTGGTGCAACGTCATGGCATGGAAGGTTAAAGCGGAGTGAGCTGAAAACATATACATAAATATATATATATATGTATGTATATATGCAAAGAGAGAAGTTGAGAGTGGAACGGTGAGCACAACCAGAAGGGTGGATGTAATTTTACCTCGAGTGCCAAAGGATGGAGTGGTGGCTTTGGTAGCTTCTATTGCTTCTCCAAGCATCTCGATGTTTGTCCTAAAGGCTGCGATGCCATTATGCTGCAAGGGTTTTGCTTTATCTCGACCAGAAACAGACGGTACATTCTTCAAGAAGTAAAACTAGCTTGGCACATATATATAACCCAAGCAAGAACCAGAAACCATCATGTGTTCACCACACGTAGACTTTCAACTTTTACCCTTCGTAATTTGGATGCTTATAATAAAACAACTTCAAACAGCCATGATAAAACGTGTCTAGAAGATGCATGGCTTTGTCTTCGACGAGATAAACATTGAACGGATATAAAGTCTGAGAGGAGTGATGGCATTTGAAATATTTACCAGGATTAGATTTATTTAGGTGAGTTAAACCATTCATGAAGTTGAAGTTGCTTTAGGCTTGTCCGATAGATCACGTGCCACAATTCATTTGTAAGAACCAATCTAGTAAAATATGAAAGAAGAATAATGAGTTAAACCATTCATGAAGTTGAAGTGGCTTTGGACTTGTCCGATAGATCACGTGCCACAATTCATTTCTGATAATATTTCTTACAAATGGCTGATCAAATTTACCAATCTAGCAAGATATGAAAGAAGAATAATGAGTTAAACCATTCATGAAGTTGAAGTGGCTTTGGACTTGTCCGATAGATCACGTGCCACAATTCATTTCTGATAATATTTCTTACAAATGGCTGATCGAATTTACCAATCTAGCAAGATATGAAAGAAGAATAATGAGTTAGACCATTCATGAAGTTGAAGTGGCTTTGGACTTGTCCGATAGATCACGTGCCACAATTCATTTCTGATAATATTTCTTACAAATGGCTGATCAAATTTACCAATCTAGCAAGATATGGAAGAAGAATAATGAGTTAAACCATTCATGAAGTTGAAGTGGCTTTGGACTTGTCCGATAGATCACGTGCCACAATTCATTTCTGATAATATTTCTTACAAATGGCTGATCAAATTTACCAATCTAGCAAGATATGGAAGAAGAATAATGAGTTAAACCATTCATGAAGTTGAAGTGGCTTTGGACTTGTCCGATAGATCACGTGCCACAATTCATTTCTGATAATATTTCTTACAAATGGCTGATCAAATTTACCAATCTAGCAAGATATGGAAGAAGAATAATGAGTTAAACCATTCATGAAGTTGAAGTGGCTTTGGACTTGTCCGATAGATCACGTGCCACAATTCATTTCTGATAATATTTCTTACAAATGGCTGATCAAATTTACCAATCTAGCAAGATATGGAAGAAGAATAATGAGTTAAACCATTCATGAAGTTGAAGTGGCTTTGGACTTGTCCGATAGATCACGTGCCACATTTCATTTCTGATAATATTTCTTACAAATGGCTGATCAAATTTACCAATCTAGCAAGATATGGAAGAAGAATAATGAGTTAAACCATTCATGAAGTTGAAGTGGCTTTGGACTTGTCCGATAGATCACGTGCCACAATTCATTTCTGATAATATTTCTTACAAATGGCTGATCAAATTTACCAATCTAGCAAGATATGGAAGAAGAATAATGAGTTAAACCATTCATGAAGTTGAAGTGGCTTTGGACTTGTCCGATAGATCACGTGCCACAATTCATTTCTGATAATATTTCTTACAAATGGCTGATCAAATTTACCAATCTAGCAAGATATGGAAGAAGAATAATGAGTTAAACCATTCATGAAGTTGAAGTGGCTTTGGACTTGTCCGATAGATCACGTGCCACATTTCATTTCTGATAATATTTCTTACAAATGGCTGATCGAATTTACCAATCTAGCAAGATATGAAAGAATAATAATGAGTTAAACCATTCATGAAGTTGAAGTAGCTTGTCCGATAGACCACGTGCCACAATTTATTCCTGATAATTGCTGATCAAATTTACCAAACTAGTAAAATATGCAATAAGAATAATGAGAAAAAGAATTATCGGCAAAAATCGGCGGTGGCCTAAAAATGGTTTTTGACTTATAAAGGATTCTCACGTATAGCTTAACCTCATCACTTCTTTCAGGAGACAGACCTTGTGAGTTCGCAGGTATAGCCAAACCTCAGAATCTCGTCGTCTCTTTATGAAAGAAGGTTAAAAAAAATTCAACAAAAAGATCAGAGAGAAGGAATAGGGCGTAATGTTGAGTGGGCACGTGCCAGTAGCAACGATCCCACCTCGAAGGGTCTTGAGGAAAAGAAGTCTCCGAGCCCATCACCTGTTCGTGGCAGGTGTCCTGGAAGTCACGGACCGTTGACTGCCTCTCGCACTCCTGCCAACTCTAATTCTTCTCTCTTTCTACTTGTTTTTATATATATATTTTTTTCCAAGCATATCCCTGTAAACCTTTTTGTAAACTGGGATATACGGGAACCGGAAACTGACAGAAAAACAATGAGAAGTTTAACGTGTAGCGGAAATTAAGCGCGTGTAAGAGTTAAGAAGGAACTTGGCCAAGGGACTTGTGCTCAGTGAGCTCGACAATTGCCGAAAACTAGGGGGGCGTGGAGACAAGGCAAAGCTTGGTCAAAGCAAATAATGTAAGAGAATTGGGAATTAGTCGTGGCGTGGATAGGAAAAGGAAGGAAAGGATCAGTCCCGCATGGGATCGCGCAGGTGGTCAGCCAGACCGATATGGTCGATGACCAGGCCTGGTTTCGGTTCCTTCCTTCAGTTTTATGTTCAGGTATATCGGATACTTCTATACTGCGGGGACGTATCTTTCATCTTTCTCTTTTGTGAAAGGAGAACGCAACAGATTCCCCATTGGGCGGAATCTTTTTTATAGGGAACAAAAGATTTGGTAACTGATGCTTGCAGGTATTTTCCTTCCTCATGTTACGAGAATTAGGTCAGCAACCACAATGAGCCGATAATAGTTCCAAAGACTTCCTCCGTGTGGAATCAAAAATAACAATAAACTCAGTCTTCAAAGTTCTCTATAAACTCGCGTAGAGCATCAGGCGATCCATGTAGTGATTAAAGGAGGTCCCGATTAGATTAACTTCAATTCCCTGCGCCCAGAAAACTTTTTTTCCGTACGGTAACGACGAGCATAAGAATCTATTTGTTTAGCTACTTTTTTTTAGTTCTAAAACTAACACGCCTTGTTCCCCTTCAATGTGATGTATTATAGCAAATACATTTAAGTTTCTACGGTTCTTTGTCTTCATAACTCTAAATGTGGGCTTACTTTTTGTTTTACAGCAATTTCCAAACGCCCTTAAGGACACTCAGGCATACCGCGGGCTCCACTTCTCTTCATCACAGTAAGTTTAATATTTCCCTTTTCCTAACAACGGAATTACCAGAGCTACAGAGCAGTACTCAAGCCATTGCTCATTTTGCTTTTGGGGAAGTCTGTGGGTATTAGTCTCGGTACTTCAACTATTGACCATTGTACGATAGGTTGCAGTCTCGAGGAATTGTCTCTGGTTCCAACTGTTGGAATCGAGCGAATCTCCAAGTTCCAACTGTTGGAATCGAGCGAATCTCCAAGTTCCAACTGTTGGAATCGAGCGAATTTCCAAGTTCCAACTGTTGGAATTGAGCGAATCTCCAAGTTCCAACTGTTAGAATCGAGCGAATCTCCAAGTTCCAACTGTTGGAATCGAGCAAATCTCCAAGTTCCAACTGTTGGAATCGAGGGAACCTCCAAGTTCCAACTGTTGGAATCGAGTGAATCTCAAAGTTCTAACTGTTGGAATCGAGCGAATCTCCAATCTAGATGGTCGAGTGAGACAGATGGATCTCTTCATCACAGTAAGTTTAATATTTCCCATTTCCTAACAATGGAATTGCCAGAGCAACAAAGCTGTACTCAAGCCATTGCTCATTTTGATTCTGGGGAAGTCTGTGGGTATTAGTCTCGGTACTTCAACTATTGGTGTAACAAGGACCTACAATGGCCAATTCCTTACGCTAGATTGGACGATAGTTTGCAGTCTCGAGGAATTGCCCTGGTTCCAACTGTTGGAATCGAGCGAATCTCCAAGTTCCAACTGTTGGAATCGAGCGAATTTCCAAGTTCCAACTGTTGGAATCGAGGGAATCTCCAAGTTCCAACTGTTGGAATCGAGGGAACCTCCAAGTTCCAACTGTTGGAATCGAGCGAATCTCCAAGTTCCAACTGTTGGAATCGAGCGAACCTCCAAGTTCCAACTATTGTAATCGAGCGAATCTCCAAGTTCCAACTGTTGGAATCGAGTGAATCGTCAAGTTCCAACTGCTGGAATCGAGCGAATCTCAAATCTAGATGGTCGAGTGAAACAGATGGATCTCTTCATCACAGTAAGTCTCGGGAATTGCCTCTGGTTCCAACTGTTGGAACCGAGCGAACCTCAAGTTCCAACTGTTGGAATCGAGTGAATCTTCACTTTCCAACTGTTGGAATCGAGCGTATCTCGAATCTAGATGGTCGAGTGAGACAGATGGATCTCTTCATCACAGTAAGTTTAATATTTCCCATTTCCTAACAATGGAATTACCAGAGCAACAGAGCTGTACTCAAGCCATTGCTCATTTTGATTCTGGGGAAGTCTGTGGGTATTAGTCTCGGTACTTCAACTATTGGTGTAACAAGGACCTACAATGGCCAATTCCTTACGCTAGATTGGACGATAGTTTGCAGTCTCGAGGAATTGCCTCTGGTTCCAACTGTTGGAATCGAGCGAATCTCCAAGTTCCAACTGTTGGGATCGAGCGAACCTCCAAGTTCCAACTGTTGGAATCGAGCGAATCTCCAAGTTCCAACTTTTGGGATCGAGCGAACCTCCAAGTTCCAACTGTTGGAATCGAGCGAATCTCCAAGTTCCAACTGTTGGAATCGAGCGAACCTCCAAGTTCCAACTATTGTAATCGAGCGAATCTCCAAGTTCCAACTGTTGGAACCGAGCGAACCTCCAAGTTCCAACTGATGGAATCGAGTGAATCTTCAAGTTCCAACTGTTGGAATCGAGCGTATCTCGAATCTAGATGGTCGAGTGAGACAGATGGATCTCTTCATCACAATAAATTTAATATTTCCCATTTCCTAACAATGGAATTACCAGAGCAACAGAGCTGTACTCAAGCCATTGCTCATTTTGATTCTGGGGAAGTCTGTGGGTATTAGTCTCGGTACTTCAACTATTGGTGTAACAAGGACCTACAATGGCCAATTCCTTACGCTAGATTGGACGATAGTTTGCAGTCTCGAGGAATTGCCTCTGGTTCCAACTGTTGGAATCGAGCGAATCTCCAAGTTCCAACTGTTGGGATCGAGCGAACCTCCAAGTTCCAACTGTTGGAATCGAGCGAATCTCCAAGTTCCAACTTTTGGGATCGAGCGAACCTCCAAGTTCCAACTGTTGGAATCGAGCGAATCTCCAAGTTCCAACTGTTGGAATCGAGCGAACCTCCAAGTTCCAACTATTGTAATCGAGCGAATCTCCAAGTTCCAACTGTTGGAACCGAGCGAACCTCCAAGTTCCAACTGATGGAATCGAGTGAATCTTCAAGTTCCAACTGTTGGAATCGAGCGTATCTCGAATCTAGATGGTCGAGTGAGACAGATGGATCTCTTCATCACAATAAATTTAATATTTCCCATTTCCTAACAATGGAATTACCAGAGCAACAGAGCTGTACTCAAGCCATTGCTCATTTTGATTCTGGGGAAGTCTGTGGGTATTAGTCTCGGTACTTCAACTATTGGTGTAACAAGGACCTACAATGGCCAATGCCGTACGCTAGATTGGACGATAGGTTGCAGTCTCGAGGGATTGCCTCTGGTTCCAACTGTTGGAATCGAGCGAATCTCCAATCTAGATGGTCGAGTGAGACAGATTGATCTCTTATAAGTACCAGAGAAGCTTCTCGGGGCTAGGAGTGAGCCAATAACTATAGCCAATGCGCTATAAGCAACACGTTCGTGGCAAACCGTGTCTCTTCTCTGATTGGTCAAGTCGGCAAATGCATATGCATAAGCGCCCTATGCAAATTTCGCGTGGGTCTCGTCCAAGTGAACGCGGAGTGCTTCATATTGAATACGAGAACCAAGAACATGGGATCCAAGCACAAAACTAATTTCCACCATTTGCCCGAATACGAGAATGCATTAGAAAAATTTATGAAGAAAAAAAAAGTGCGATTTGTCGCTAAAGTGTGTTTTATTTTTTTTTATCGGAGCCTCTCACTCGAGATACGGATTTCAAATCGACAATGCACACTTCTGTGGACTGGATAAAAAAAAACACTGGCGACTGATCACTTTTTTTTTCTTCATTAATTTTTATAATGCAATTCTTAATTTTTTTCTTCTTCATTAATTTTCCTTATGCATAGGAAAATTAATGAAGAAAAAAAGAAGTGATCAGTCGAGAAAAATGTGTGTTTTATATATATATATATATATATATATTTTTGAATGCATTAATGCTTAAATTAATCCACTGAGGATATCGGAGCCTCTCACTCGAGGCACGGATTTCAAATCGACAATGCACATTTTGTACACAAACACACATACACTGAAATCCCCGGGGTTGGCTCGCCCAACTGTACCACGAACACATAATACTAATAACACGGGTCATTTGCGTTTTCATGAAATATTCATCGATAAGGAATAATGACGTACGTATAGTGGTATATTAACGTACCAATCTATATGCGTGTACCACGTACCCAGCACGTACAACGTAGGTTTGTAACCGACGTAGTACGAGCGAATTCGATCAATTTCTCGTCGTCCGGTAATCCCCCAACGGGGGAACCCCTCTCGCTCGTACGCAATTCGAAACAATATCCCGGTTCGCCTAATTTTTTTTATTTTTGACAACTCAAAGTCACCATAACATCTCACAAATTCTCTTTTTTATTTATTCAAACAAATTTTAATGTATCTTTTATTTATCCTGATATATCAATGAGAGAAAATGCGAAACAGGTTCGAAACGATGCCAACAAATTTGCAATGATTAATAGTTAATTGACGAATGAGAGTTGATTTTTTTAAATAATTTTTATGTATTAAGAAATCACTACTCGTGGATATAAAAATATGCACGAGAACGAAAAGGATTCCTGATGATAAAAAAAAAATGGATAACAAGTTCAAAGTTGTTAGAAAATCTTCAAAATCAGTACGAAAGAGTTTCGAGTTTCATATGGTACGAAACAGTCAAAAAAAAAATAATCCAATTAGCAGGAAACGATGGGAAATAAATTCAGAGTGATAGGAACTGGTACGAAAAGTACAAAAATGGTACGAAATAATTTGAATGAGTTGTCAGATGAAACGTTACAAAGAGTTGGAAATGGTCCAACCATTTTTTATAATTTTTATGTATTAAGAAATCACTACTCGTGGATATAAAAATATGCACGAGTACGAAAAGGATTCCAGATGATAAAAAAACAATGGATAACAAGTTCAAAGTTGTTAGAAAATCTTCAAAATCGGTACGAAAGAGTTTCGAGTTTCATATGGTACGAAACAGTCAAAAAAAAAATAATCCAATTAGCAGGAAACGATGGGAAATAAATTCAGAGTGATAGGAACTGGTACGAAAAGTACAAAAATGGTACGAAATAAGTTGAATGAGTTGTCAGATGAAACGTTACAAAGAGTTCGAAATGGTTGGAAACGGTACGAGAAAAGCTTGAATTTGTTAGGGAAGGGTGTCGGAACAGTTCGAAGTTGCAACGAAACCCTGTGAAAAGAGGCTGAAAGCTAATCTATAAAGTCCACGCTGTGGGCGAAAACCCAAAGGTTTTCGTAACGAATATAATGAGAATGGGTGAGTCCTGCGAGTCTTTTGTGTGCGTGTGGCTAGTGGCAATGCAAAAGAGCACACAGAATGGAAACGGACGAGAAGACAGAGTCAGATATATTCGAGCCAGGGTCCTGTATACATATATAAACGTTTCACGTTTTCATACCCGAGAGAGGGATATTTTAATTGGATTTAAAGCCGGCTCTACCGCTGTGTGCTGCTGCTGCTGCTGCTACGGGGGCTCTGCCGCTGCTGTTGCTGCTACGCGGCTCTGCCGCTGCTGTTGCTGCTACGGGGGCTCTGCCGCTGCTGTTGCTGCTACGCGGCTCTGCCGCTGCTGTTGCTGCTACGAGGGCTCTGCCGCTGCTGTTGCTGCTACGCGGGCTGCTGCCACGGCGGGCTCCTCTTCTCTACCTCTAGCCCTCTGGGCTCTCCCATTGGAAATAAAAGCTCAACCGTGCGCGCTCCGTTCGTGTACTCGTCTGGGCGCCAGTAGAGAATACAAGTCCGGTATACTCGGTATTAGCCGATGCAGAGAGCGCCACCGGTACTGCTGCAACTGTACGAGCACAAAAGCTCTCTCTGATCCACTTATGTATACCCAGGCAAGTCTGCAACGGCGTGCACGCGTTCTTTTTTCATTATTATTTCCTTTCTGCTCTACATAAAGACGGGGACCCACCCAGTTTATACCCAGTTTTATTAAATTATCCCTGGCTTTTAATTTTTTATTATAAAAACTTTTAATTTTTTATAAGAAAATTTTTAAATTTTTTATTATAAAAACTTTTAATTTTTTATAAGAAATTTTTTAAATTTTTTATTATAAAAATAGAACTTTTAATAATTAAATTTATCAATTATTTCCGAGCTTATTTATCGTACGAATAAATTATAGATTTTTTTTTTTCACTGTGCCCTTCTAATATCTACTCGTAAAATTAACAGTTTGATGCTTCAACTTTTTTATTAAGCGGTAAAACTTGAAGCTATCGAATACCGAGTATTCATCAATTATTTCAAAGCCAATTTTTACCATCCTAATGTAATTTTATTCAAATGGCCGTCCTTAATTCTTGATGAATAAATAAAAAAATGGCTTATTAAAATTTTTATATTTTGCTGGAAAAATCGAAATAGAGTGTATCAAGTATCCGTATTTATCAGCTATTTCAATAATCGTATACCGGTAATCATTATTTATAATTGATGCATTTTATGCATACGAGCAGTTACAGCGATGCAATTACGCATTCAACAGCATCACCGATTGGGAATAGACATATATACATATATACGTACACATATATATATATATAAATTACGCACACATACATACACATATATTTATGTATATGTGCATATAGTGAACTGTTGGTGGAGCAAGATATCGCGATCGTTATTACGAGGAATTTGTTTGAATTGGCGCGAGCTCGCTAGAGATTTTGCCCGAGGACGCCCAGTAGATTTGCCGCGCTGGTTTTGCTAGATACCCGAGGACTATGAGCAACAAGACCGCCCGCATAACCGCAAAACGCCAAGGGGACGTAAGCAAAACGAACAAAACACGCTGTGTTGCGTCGTCTTTTGCACCCACACTCTGCACTAAATATATATATATATATATATATATATATATATATATATATATATATATATATATATATATATAAATGTATTTCATGCTTGTGGTATATTTATCAACAGACGTGTGACGGTGCGGCTGAATTTTATAAAAGTATTCGCGAGTACTAGTGGATGCTGTTCAGCCAGTTTTGCGGTAACGCAGTATGTGTGCAAGGAAAATGAAAAAAATAAATAAACCTCCATATATATATGTATATATATATATATATATATATATATACATATATATGTATATATATATATATATATATATGTATGTATATATATGTATATATATATATGTATATATATACATATATATGTATATATATATATATATATATATATATCGCGTGTGTGTGTGTGTGGAGGTGACCAATCGAGGGGAGACCTCGCATAAATATGCGTGGACGCGTGTGGAGGCGGCATTAAGCAAGCTCCACGAGGAAGAGAAAGAAGCAAAAAAAAAAAATAAAAGAAAAAAAAAGAAAAAAATAGCAAAGATAAAGAGAGAGGGAAACGAAGCAAATTGGCTGCCAAGAATTGCACAATCTACGCCTGCCAACGCACAAACGCCGTTCAGACAGGCTTAATAACTCGTGGACGTTGAGACTGGGAAAATTAGTCGACACTGAGAAAGGAAGATGAATGCGTAAAATTACGAAATGAGTAGATTTTTTTTTTTTTTAAAGCAAATTTACAGCAAGCTAAATGAAAAGAATTGATTTTTTTTTATGTCAGGAAAATTAATCGTTAAAGTTTTCAATATCAGCAGCGAAATGCAAACATCAATGTCGAATATATATATATATATATATATATATAGGGGTAGAAATTATTAATATATCCGGAAGATATGAGAAAAAAATTGAGAAACTTTGGCTGGTATAATGAATGTATAAGTTAAGACTTTTGTTCTTTTGTTGTTATTTAGACAATTGTTTGAAAAATTTTGTAAAACAAAAAGAAGCAGAGAAATAAAAAAAAATTATGACAGACGAATGTAAAGATTCAAGATTTTAAAAAATTGTACAAACTTTCCTGAAAATTACACAAAAATACAGAAGAAAAAGAAAAAGCTTCTTTTGTATGAGGGGGGAAAAAAAAAAGATCGAATTTTCGTTAATGTTACGAACACACATGTTCGCAGAAGTTTTTAAATGTCGGAAAAATCATATCGCAAAAGAAGTAAGGAATTCGATCAGCGTTAAATTCAAGTTAACTTCAGTTTAAGTGTCGAGAACTCCCTAGATCCACCAGACGATAATTTACTCTTCAATGGAGGTATAAAAAAAAGAGTTGACGAAGAGTATAAAAGAGGAAGAACTAAGATGAATTTTCAGAAGTTGGGTGAAACATTTATTTCATGTTTTTTTTTTTTACTGTTGCCTATAGTTTCTTCTTTGTTCTTTTTCTCTCGTCTCGGACTTCTTTCGCGAGCGTATTGAAATTTGATTTAACCGGGGAAGCAGGCAAGGCTGGTAGGACAGGAATGCTGATGTCTGACATCAACCCCTCTTTCACTATGGTTCTCCGATAGGAAAGTGGAGTTTCAGCGGAAAAAAACTCTCGCACACACATCCCACGACAACGCTCACAACCCTCTCGAATGAGGCGGGGATCGGAAAAAAAAAAAAAAAAAAGAAAAACAGAGAACAAGGGCGGAAATATAAAGAGGACAAAAAAAGGCATGCGACAGAATGTGCTGTACGAGAGAAAGAGAGACAGTAAGGAAGAGAGAGAGAGAGAGAGGGAGATAGCGAGAGAGCTAGGAGGCTTAGTCGGTAGCAGGGAGGTCATAAATAAAAGAAAAGCCGTGATCCGGATGGTACAACAGAGTGAGGAAGGGCTGAGAAGAGGAATGGAAGCGACGAGCCAGAGAGAGAGAGAGAGAGAGAGAGAGAGAAAGGAGATAAAAAGAAAACTACGGACGACGTGTATCGAATGATTTCACCTCTACACGTGACGCCCCATTAAACGCACTTTTGCTTGACGTAAGGAACGAATAAAGTTGAGGGAGGAAGAAAAAAATCTTTGGTACATACTGGGAAAAAGAAGTGACGAATAAAAGGAACTCTAAACGATCGGTAAAACCTTCGTACAGTTCAATATGAATTTATATATCGACCATTTCGAGTTGTACATAAATCTTTCCGCAATTTTACGAGCATGTGAAGACTTATTCGCATTTTTTTACGCCACGAACGGCCATTTTGTCCTATTTTTTAAACCAACTTAACATAAATCATCCTTGTGTTGTTTAGTATAATCATTTTGGCATCCAATGTGAATTACTCTTTCTATTCACCATTCAAAAGTATCAAAGTCCTCGGTCACATGACCAATAATCGATATTATCGAAAATTCGATCTATATCGATATTATCGAAAATTCGATTAACATCGATGCCATCGATCATTCGATTAATTTGAACTTGTCCAATTCCCCGTGTCTTATAAATAGTTATATATCTTTCTGTTTATCCTGCCTCATTTTTCTTCATTCATTACAAAAGTTTCTTCTGCCTCTAATCCACGCGAAAAAAAAAAAACTCAAGCAGGCTACTACTCAACCTTTTCCATCGTCGTGTCCCCTTCGTTCTTTTTCTCGTCCCGACTCTTGAACGTGGCATAGTGCCACTCGACGCATCCCTTCAACCCTCATCATCTATCCTTCTCTCTCTCTTCTGAACTCTTATTTTCTGTCTTCGTCTCTCAACTACGAAAGAGGAGAGCAAAGGAGAATGAGAGAAAGAGGGAGAGAGAGCGAGAGAAGAGCTTTCGTCTTTCTCCACATAAGTTGGTCCTCGGCGATTGTGCCTCATCCCCTCAACGAACACTTCCTACTTCAAGCTTTGAGTTATATATATATATATATTATATACTCTATTACGTATAGAACACGTAAACTCCTCAACCCCTTCTACTTTCTTCAACGCAGCAGCGCCCCGGAAGAGCCCGAGTAAACTCGCTACTACTTCTCGCACTTCGTGCTTCTCATGCCTCTGCACAGTACCTGGATACTTCGTGCCTTGCGCTACCTTCGCCTACTCTTTGTTCTCTCGTTCTTTTTCTCCTACTCCCTCTGTCGCTCTCTCTCTCTCTCTCTCTCTCTGTTTCACGCTTCTATCCAGTCTCGACTTGACACGTGTAGAAACGCCTCGATGCAAGCGGTGAAAAAAAAAACGAATGAGAAATGTGAGAAAACGAGAAAGAATGCAAAACAAAGAGTGACGAGAATATAAGTCCAACTTATTCATTTTGCAGATTTTAACAGATTCAGTACGATAAAAACAAAAAATATATTATCAGCAACGCCTCGATGCAAGCGGTGAAAAAAAAAACGAATGAGAAATGTGAGAAAACGAGAAAGAATGCAAAACAAAGAGTGACCAGAATATAAGTCCAACTTATTCATTTTGCAGATTTTAACAGATTCAGTACGATAAAAACAAAAAATATCATATTATCAGCAACGCCTCGATGCAAGCGGTGAAAAAAAAACGAATGAGACATGTGAGAAAACGAGAAAGAATGCAAAACAAAGAGTGACGAGAATATAAGTCCAACTTATTCATTTAGCAGATTTTTTTAACAGATTCAGTACGATAAAAACAAAAAATATCATATTTTTTTGAAATATGAATAACTTCGCCTGACGATACTGAGAGAAATGAAACTCACGTGCTCAGTTAATTTTTTTTCCTGCCCGCGGCCATTTAATTTTTCATCGCAGTGACTTTTATTGACCGAGAGAGTGAGGTGCCGGGGTACAATTTGGAAAAAAAAAAATGAAAAAAAAATAAAAAATAACAAACTTGACACAGAGTATTTGCCAGCTAACCGTAACGCTCAACTTTTTCCTCGTCCGTTGCCCTTTTTCCGTTTGCCCGGATCTGCAGGGTTGTATATCAAGCTGACCCAGCGGCCACCACCTCCGGGACCTTTAAATCCTTTCGTGCGGGACGGTCGAGAGAGCGCCCTGGAGCTACACATTGGTAGATATATATATATGTATACTTTCTGCTTCGAAGTGGTACATACGAGTAGAGATTTCTCTCTGCGTTATTTTCAACGTGGCTCTCGTCCGGGTCAGATATCGCAAAATAGCGAGCCAGGAAAGCTCTTTTTGTGAGAAAAAATATTTTGCTGGTACGAAAAAGCAAAGAAAAAAAAAATCATCGAAAGATTGAGCATGAACAGGTAAACGAGGAAGAATTAAAAAGGAATAATAGTGAGAAAAGAGAAAGAAAATCATGGCAATGTTCCAAATATGCTTTTGCAACAGAAACACGAGAACAAGAGAAAAATTATTAACAAAAGGGTAGAAAGATTTTTCATCGCGGTGGACTTCAATGAGGCGAAGAAATATTTGGCAAATGGAGAAATACAAAATGAGAACTTGTACCGAAGAAGAGTCTATAGATAAACATTACCAACGACAGAACACGAAAAACAAGGCATTGGTATTGCACAAGTCGACACGTAAGCATCCATTGGCATCTGCGAAAGCATCAAAGTGCCAAAGTTCCTGTTGCACAATCCCCATGCTGCAGTATTTTTTTTTTTTTTTTCTATTTTGAACAACGCGTGTTCTCGCTCCGAGGATTGTCGATTTTTTCGCGCACAGTTGCAGCATTCTCGGTAAATAAGTAGAAAGAGAACTACCACAAATATTTCCTCGCATGAGCTCAGTCCCTGTTTGTCCATTTGCTTCAAAGGAAGAGGAGGCAAGAATGAAAAAAAAAAAGAGAGAAACTATAACGAGAGCCGAACTCCGTTCGGTTCACTCGACCGAATGTGGCATATAACCCAGTTAAGTTTGGAACTTTATAAACTTCTGTGGCTGGTCCGCTTTCATACCTTCTGGTACTTTTCCTCTATCCGCTCATCTCTTTCACGACTGGTGCGGACATCGACACACATACACGCGAGGGAGGCTTATTTTTAGCCGTTAAAAGCCGTAAACGAGTAAAAGACCATCTGCTGTTGGGAGTCTGTGGCATTCCATACGATCACAGAGGAATTGAACTATGGCTAACACAACACCATGCTGACTTCAACAAACTCCCACAAAAAGACATGGCGCAGTATGCCATATTATGACAATCTGACGGTCTCAGTTACCATTCTTTAAGATGGTTAATCAACGGAGGGGAAAAAAGCATCCGTCTTTGACGCTTCTCGAGCATTTGTAGGCACAAATAGTCCTCCATTTCCGATTGGTCGCTTTGACGCCTCCGTGAATGAGGCGCAGAGTTCTATCCACTTGTTTGCCCGTCATCGCTACGCGGATCTCGTGTTTCTCGGTCAATTTTTTTTCCTCTCCGGGAATGTAGTATACGTGAAAACTCAAAGGTATAAGGAGCAAAAGCGATGGCAGCGAGAGCAAATATTTAAGGGTTCCGATACCACAAGAAATATAAGACCCATGTCATGAGCTGTTGTAATAAAAGCTTTTCTGTTCATGCATGAGACATTCGATATCTTGAGACATGGCCTTTACCTTACTTTTCTCGCTTCGGATTTCCTTCTCGCGATGGATTTTTCAGCGAATAGTAAGATTCCGTCGAGTCACAGTTATGCCAAGCATACCCTCTTTCAGCTCAGCTTTGGAAGGCCTTGACCAGACGGCGTTCCATCGTCCACTCGATAGATTCGCGTTATCGAGTGGACGCTTAAGCTATCTACCACTCGAACTCCAGCAGAGCGAGCAAAGCAGACTTTGTATAGCATCAAGGCGCCACCTCACCTCGCTCCCCGGGATCCCGACCGCCCGGATGTACAAGTTCTCGGTCTCCGCCACCCAGACCCTAGTAGCCGAGTTATATTTGAATTTCCATCGCCCCAGGCACCTTCGAAACTAAATTTTCTCGCAGACCCCCCTCATCGAAACTACGAGAATCCAATCTAACACGCCATTTCTACGTGACATGCTGAAAATTTACTCAATGAAAATCCCATCAGAGCTCAATTAGGACATTTTTTCGAGTATCTAACAAAGGGAGACACTATTATGGTAATGGGGATGGAAAATTTATCGTTTTTATCATAAAGTACGTACGAAATAATGAAGACTCTACTATTTATCAGATCGTACCTTTCCAAAAAATGATGAGAAAAGCGATTTTTCGTTTTTCTAACAAAGGGAGCTACTCGAAAAAGAAAAGTAGTCGAAAATTCATTGACGCCATTCTGTAGTAAATGAAAAATGAGTGAGAATCTGATATTTGGTTGGTAATCCATGAAGGGAGAAAAAGACAAGATCGATTTTTCTCGAGATAAGACCAGGGGCGATAGAGCATCGATGTTATAACCCGATTCAGCGCACACATAACTCATGCAACGTCTAAAATTCAGGGAGAAGGGATATAAATCCCGAGGACTCTTTTAGGGAGGAGGCGGGTGGACCGGCAGCCATCAGAGAAATCGCTGAATGTAGAATACGATTCTCTTTTACTCCTTATCGTAGGTATCTCGTGGTCTGGACGATGGAGTCGTCGTGCGGTGGTGGTGGCGGTGGAATGAGAAAAAGCTATTCTCGCTTCTTCTATGGTGGATCGGCGGAGCATTCGATGCCACTCGTGTTCTTGTGGTCGCTTCGTTGGTAAGAAAGAGAGAGAGAGAGAGAGAAATGTAAGGAGGCGAAGAGAATCCCAAGAGCAAAAATACTTTCCGTCGGCTTCCACCTCTTCAAGAGGGGTGAAGAGACGAGTCTTTCTCGACGATTCCTCGAGGCGCGAGAGGAGACCAAACCACCCTTCGAGCCACAGGGAAATTTTCGTCTGGGGCGTCGCGATGGGGAGTTGGAATGTCTTGTAGGAGGGTAAGATAATCGCCGCTCGAACAATAAGTTCTACCGTCGCGGTGAGCCATGGGAAGAAGAGCGTGGAGGAGCCATCTTTGTGAAGTAGTAGGTTACGATAGGGAGGATATATATATATATATATGTATATGTATATTATAAGAAAGGAGAGTGAACACGCGAAAGAGGACAAGACAAGAAAAGGGACTGGCAAATGGGTTAGGGGTTGTGGGCTGTGCTCGAGGGGGCTTTGCTTTTCCCCGAGAAAAGAGATGGAAAAGTATAGACGAACGCAAAGCGCGAACGGGGTGGTGGCTGGTCTCTTTCGGCTTTCCCAGACCAAGAAAGAGATCTCAGAGCCAGAGAGCGAGATATATAAAAATGGGCCGGTGCGGTGAAGAGCACAAAGCCATACCCGCACCCTCGAAATGAAAGTTCTCGAGAAGAAAATCGCATTGGATGACGTCTCTCTCGTGTCTTCATCCTCCATTCCGCGCTATCTTTTCATCTTTCTCTATCTTTCCTTCCTCGTTAGCATTGACATTTTTAAACATCTCTCACACCTACACTCCTCCTTGAAATTTCCAAGCTCTTAGCTGACGACTCTCTGACCATTGTCCCGGGTCGTTAAAATTTCGCTAAGTTTAGTCCAGTCATGAGAAAAAAAAATCCTAATACTATCGATGCCATTCTGGCCAAGCACACACCGGAGTGCCTGCAAGTTGATCCAACATCCGGTTCTAATGTATTTCCGGGAAGAATCCGAGAGAGCCGTACGCCGTCGACGTCACGTCACACACACACACACACACATGAAACTATAAACGAGAGGACGTTAGCCCATCTCTCGTCACGGCTATCAAATCCCATGACGTTGTGGTTTCATTTTGCCCTGCGACGTCAACTCATGGCACTAACGCCTCCTTTACTCACAGGTCTCACGTAAAAGTAAACAGTGAAAGCTCCGGAAGCTTTTAAAGTTTTTTTTGTTCGTCGGTTAGATCTACATCGAGAGGCATTTTGAACTTTGAACAGCCAGAGCGTTCATTCGAATTCCTTTATTTATTTTTTTCTTGATCCTGCCATCAATATTACACCGATAATCGGTTTATTTCATTTCCATAATTCTGAAGAAATAGTACGAATGAATAATTTTCGTAATCTTTTATCTCGTTGTCTTTCTCACTTTGTCTTTTGAAACTCGTCGCTTCATCGTTTCAACATCATGGACATAAGTGGGGGGGAGAAGCTAGGTGCTCGTCCATTTTAGCCATGAAACGAGCCCCCGGGGCTCGATTAGGACGTTTGTTCATCCCAAGAAAATCTCGGTCGTAACGTTACCGTCGTTTCTTGACTTCCGTTCCCAAACTATTTCTCCTCCGTTTATAGTCCTATCTTTCTCCTTTCTTCTTTCGCCATTTGGACGGACGACGTTGACAGCAATGGAGCAGGCACTTTGGTGGTCGGTTTGTGAAACACGTTAAAGTAGTCCATCGAGACCTCGCCTACGCTGGCTAACCAGTGCGATAAAACGATAGAAGTCTCTCGGTCTCGCTTCGCCTTTATACACACAGAAACGTGTATTACTTCACTGGTAGATCTTGAGATGCCCAAGGTGGAATGAAAGATAAATGAAAGTGTAAGAGTTTCATCTTTCCCATCATCGGATTCCAACCATTTCTGCAAAGAGCTCTACCGCGTGTAACATTACGACGGAGTTTTTACAGTGTTCGAAGCTTGTGAGCTATAAAAATCGTATAGATACCAACGAGAGAACTATCAAGGCCAGAATTTCCCATAAAAGTCTTCACTGGCAGAAAAATGTCTCATATTCCCTACTTCCTCTCATTTCATCATTTTTCTTCCATCATCAGTTCCTCCTCGAGTATATTCAAAAAACTTCTAGATAATATGGGTCGTGATGAACTATTCCAAAAGAGATTCCATCAGTAAACGGAAAGGTCCTTAACAAAGCTGCTTTTTTTACTTTTATTGTTACTCATTCGTAATCATAAGCTCCGATTCTTTCAAGCCAGCAGTCTTTGAATTCCAACCAAAGCTAATTGTACAAAGCTCTTGGCTCCATGCTGATTCCGCATTTCCTCCAGTATTTTCCATAATGGTTGTTGGCTTTCGATGATTGAACTCGATAACGACCTGGCCATTATAACGGGATTTTAGCCGGTCGGTTCGTTGGAATTAATTAATACGAGATTGGGACCATCGTGTGTTCTCTGTATCATCCCTCCGGACCCAGTAGGCTCGATGGCGTGTATCATTCCGAACGGATTCGACGATTCGGTTGATTAGTCAATCGTATAAAGCCCCTATATATATATATATGTCTCCCGGAAAAAGCCTCTACCTCCTCTCATGAGGGCCCCGTAATGTCACTGCGGGAACATACATTCGAAGCCAGTGAGTGTCGCGCATGGAATTGAAGATCTAAAAGATTTTCCATATCGCCTGTTCAATTTCCATGTATAATTTTCCCATATGTATTGATCCATTCCACCGCAATGAAACCTACCGTTTCAGTGATTAACTTTGATACAATGAAATTCATCATGCCAGACTTGTTGTGGTGGAAGGCAACATATAAATACGTATCACAATCAACATATTTTTGCATCATTGCAACTTCATTTAATCGTAACTGCCTGAAAACGTCCTTGTGTGATATGCAATCCACAGTTCAATGAACTCATTTGAATGCCATTGGAAAAGAACCATTTCAAAGAATCACCAAACATTGAGAATCCTTTCTTTCGGAAGAGCCGCCACTCGGGTGGGCTTACTCGTGAATCCGCTCGGTCACGTTTTCATTGGAAAATGTTTCTGGTGACACTTGAGTGGAGCTCGTTAGTAAAAGATCCGTTGGTAAACGCGTTTTCATCCGGGAGTTTTGCACACTCGTTATTCGTTATCGGAAAAGTATTATCCCCTCTGTAGTAATATCGTTGAAGGGAATATCGATGGAAAGAATATTCCTAACGGGGTAACAGTGCTACTGTTTACCATTTCAAATTGATCCTCATGGCATTGGGTACTTGTCGAGGACTCGATCCTTGAGTCGTTCCAAGTCACGATCTCCCGCTCTCAGTTGATCCGGAAGTGGCCTCTTCTCTACCATCTCTTCTCTCTTGTAACTCTCAATGGAGACCACGTTTTGCCTTCAAACTTTTGATTCCCTTCTTCCATCTCTTTTATCCGGCACAACCTTTGAAATACATGCGGAAGTGGTGTCTGACACTCCTCCTTGAAAAAAAAAAAAAAGAATCAAACGGAAAACTGCTCCGCGAAAACATGCACGATCGCATGAACATCATTTGGAATAAAATGAAGCTAAAAGTACTTCATTGATCCTGAATGACATTGTCATAAAATATTCCGAAAGATTGATCATTCTTCAAGACTTTTTCACCACGACAAGAATCAGAAGGGTTTTTCGTTAAATGTGCATTAGAAGCCAAAGTGATGAGTAGGGTCGTCGGTGGTTTAGCGGAAGTGAGGTTGGCCTACTTTGATCCGGACAACAAAGAAGCCTGCTTGGTTACTCGTCCGCAGTCAGCGGCACGTGGGGGAGCCACGAAAGTGGAGGGGAGGACGTGTCGATGCAGAGGTGGAGAGGGAGTTGCACAAAGTAGAGAGAAGAGGGGGACTGAACGAAGGGAAAGGGCAAAGAGGATAAAAGGTAAAAAAAGGAGAGGTCATGGCCTCGCATAGATTTACTGAATTCAAACGCGAGAGCATTTGTACAACTACAAAACGACTTAGTTTTACCAAGTATTTCTAGTAACTGTTACGTTCTCTGTTGCAGCACATTCGGCCCAGAAATAGAATCAGTCTGCTATTACTGCCACCATATATATAAAGAATAAGTATAAGTGTATATATATCATATAGTGTGTTGCGAAGAAAAAAAGTGGTGCTTGGTTAAAAAAAGCTACAAGGCTCGCCATCTCATGACTTTTGAATTACTGAAGAAAACGAATGGGAAAGGGAAGTTAGTCACGTGTGCCTTGTGTTTACTCGCGTGTCCTTTGTGCCTCGAGGCAGTTCGACCTGGCACAGGAGGGACTCCGTCGTCACCGCTCCCTTCTAGTTTTTATTCCCCCCTTTTCCACTATCCAACGTAGCAACAGTTATACGTCGTAAAACGAAAACCCACAACTTGTTTCTGTGACAAATTTTACGAGTGGAAAAATCGTATTTCGTTAAATCTAGAACCAGATCTCTTTGACTTAATTAGAGAACCTTTATTCCCAGTGTGTAAAAATATCAGTGACGTGACTTCGTGATTCACGTGCATGCATCTCCACATATTTATGGATGGGATTATGGATGGTCGCACGTGAGCTATACTACAATCCGGATAATATTTTTCTGGTATCTTTACACATGGGTGCAGCCTCACAACTATGGATCAACTCAGGTGAGCAATATCGTGAATCTCCTAAAACGAAAAATAACTACGACCACCATAGGTCGCCCTCTTTAGTATAGTTTCGTACCAAATGACCAGGAAGGGCCTTTAAGCCCGCAAAATCCCTACTTATAAAGAAGCTCAAGTGGTATTTGAATTCCAATTTCAGACCACAAGAAATTAATGTTTTGAAATATTTATATTTATAGATTAGTCTCCACTGTAAGTTTACCCTCACCCCAGAGCTGCCTTGAATAAACTTTAAGACTTTTCTCAAGATCTTAATTAGAGATTTGGTCAATCCACGAAGATGCCTGTCAATCATATTTTTTTTCACCAACATGACAACGTTATCAACTTTGTAATTTTAGTTTTCAATTCATACTTGACTATTGAGGTTAAATCACAAAAGTGTCCTCGATACAACGTTGGTTACTGCAGTTACTTCATGAGCTCTGGTATAGCCCAAGGAGAGAGTAGAAACTCATGTAGAATAGTGGATTAGAGAAGAGCTTTGGGCTTTGTATCTCTCGTGAAGAGCAGAAGACGTGAAAGGCTTTGTAGGCCAAGCGAGCTTAGGTGCATGCTTACGCGAAGGGATTTTCTCGGATGCATCGGAGAAACTGGAAAAAGAGCATTTATACTTGAGCGGGGAAAGGAGGATTTAGGAAAGAACATAGCAGCATAAGAGAAGATCGGAAGGAAATTGACTTAGACGAGAATTACATATCTGCGAGAAGTAGGCTCAAGTAAGTTTGTAAGCCGACAACCTAGAAAGCTTTTCTCGTTAGATGCTTCCCTTGCATAGGATCAACTGATGGTTCGCGTCTCGTCGTTATATATATATATATATATATATATATATATATATATATATATATATTCGGTAATAGTGAAGCTTCCAATAAGTCAATAATTCAAATTTTTCCTTTGTTTCTCTACTCTTCGAAACGATTTCGGCCACGCAGCATAACATTTTTCCAATTATTGTAATAATATTTTTACAACAATTGAAAGATGTTTAAATATTTATAAAATATTTTTAGATGTTCAAATATATATATATATATATATATATATATAATCTCCTGTGCGGACACTTCCCTACACAATGGCGCTTATAGTCGAATAAGTCTACAAAGGAAATTTTAATTTAAAAGAGAACCAATTAACTTAAGATAAATTAGCTTATTGAAAGTTCGACTCACTTAGTTTGTTCATCTTATATTTTTTTATCTTCATATTTAACGGTCAAGAATGACTTGGTACATGAGAAATGAAAAGAAGCGATGAAAAAAGTGTTTGCTGTCGAGATTTTGTTTCTCGTTCCTCACAGTAAAATTTCTTCTTTCTCATGCTCACGTTTTGTCCTCTGTCCAAAGAGTGAGTGAGCACAAAGTGATGTTTATCAGTTCATCTTGTTTCTTTCCTTCCTCCTGCTGCTTTGCCTCCAATGTTACTCGAATGTCTGATGGAGAGAAGGGCTGAATTCCCTCTCGTTCTCAGCAGAGTTGCCTCTCTCTTCTCTTTGTGTCCGGGCCAAGCGGACCGGAGCCGAGACTCGTGTAGCTCGCGTAACAGAGAGCTAAACTCTGTCGAGCTTCGACGAATGAACGGACAAAGGGACCCAGACACAGAGCCCATAATACACCATACACTGACTCGACTGCGGGCAGTGAGGAGAGAGGGCGGAAGGTCATATCCCTACCCCAGACAAATTTCAGCAATGCCGAGCATTTAAATTGAGTCCCTGACGTAACTCCATTTCTCCCTCTTTCGGTTTCTATATAACTATATATTAATCTTACTCGCGTTAACGCATTCACGTACGTGCTCCGACCATTTGCCATTAGAATTTCTAACCCGACACCAATAATCACTCTTTTGCTCATGTTTTGTCATCTCCTCGTCGCCAACTACCATTTCCTCTCTTCCCGAAGCTCTTAGGCCCGAATGTTTTTAACCATAAGTTTCAAATTGAATTCTAATTTAGCTCCGAGCACGACCATTTGAATATTCAAATTTTTTTCTTCAGCCCAAAATTAAGTTCGAACTTAAATCTAAAGTCCACACTAGAGACTACATTTAGATTCAAGTTCGATCTTAAGATTAAACTTAACCTCTTTCTAACGAGCTTTCAATTCAGACCTTATTTACGTTTTATTCTAAACCAAACTCAAAGTCTTATCTCGCTCTTATGTAAGGGAACCGAAATAAAAATCAAATGACAGAATGACTTGAACTTACTAAATCTCAATATTTACGGTAACTTGGGTCCTATTGAGAGTCGAATTTGTGTTCGTTTTTAACGGACACCTAAAGACTATTTACATTTAATCGTGCAACGAACCACGATGGCTATTGCGTGGGAGATGTGGCGAAGCAGGAAACAAAGAAGGAGAGAGAAAGAGGAGCTCGAGCAGTTATGTCTGCCATCATGGAACGACGACGGGGACGAGGACGAGGACGACGAGGACGACCACGATGACGACGACGATGACGACGATGACGACAACAATAACAGTAAAGAAAAAATATAGTTTCTGTCTGAAGACTCGCCGTTAAGTCGGATAGAGAGAAGCAGCAGTTCTTCAGCTCGTTTCAGGACTTTTCGGTGAAGGGCTAAGGGGCCTCGGAGGATGAGCCGGAGAGGAATGAAAGAATCGCCGGATAACGAAAGAAAGGATGGAAGAAGAAAGACGAGAGGGGCAAAAGAGAGAGCCGAGCAACGTGCGACGAGAAATGAAAGAGAAAGATCATGAGGAATAAGATGGAGGGGGAAAAAGAGGAAAAAAGAGCATGCAAGAAGTCTTGTGCAGCAGAGAAGAGCAGTGGTGCAACGATCTCGGGGGGGTCACGCTCCGGTCACTGACATTCAAGAGCGCGGGCGATCTTTCTTCCTGTCTCTTTTTTCTTCTCTTTCTTTTTCTTTATTCATTCTGCCTGCCTATTTTCTCTATCCGATGTATCTTCCAGTCTTTAGAATCTCTACTTTCTTTCTTCGTTCTTCAAATTTTAACTCCACTTTGATCCTCCCAGTTCAATTGTTAATATGTACAATCCATTTTTTTAAACTTCACTTTAAATTTCAATCCATTGTACTTGTAGGATTTATTGCTTATGGACCCGAAGCTTCTGGCCTACATTTATACTCTCTGCCTATTTTATCTATCCATCCATACGTAATCTTTCAATCTTCTTCGTCCAACGTAATCTTTCTATCTCGTGGTCTTATTTTTTTTTTGCTTTCTTCGTTTTTTTAAGTTTCTTTAAGTTTTAACTCTACTTTGATCTCCCACTTGAATTTTTCATTTTCAATCTTTTTTGCCACTCCACTTGCTTCAAATTTCAATACTTCGTCCTTGTAGAATTTATTTCACGAACCATTTGAAGCGTATTTTTTTTTCATCCGTCAAAAAATTCAGAAAGGCTTGAACAATTAAAAACAACGTGAAAACAACGTAATCTTTCTATCTCGTAATCTTAAAATTTTTTTGCTTTCTTCGTTGTTTCACGTTATACATTTTTCCTCCCAACTATCTATGTGAAAATTATTCACCGTTTATTCGGGGCTCAGATTTTTCCATGAATAAGTAATGTAACCCGAGCTCAGTTCGATCCAGTTCGATCTGAAGTTCAATTTCAACTTTGAACTCAAATCCTAATTTACGTTACAGATAATTAATTAACTCAGGTAATTTTAATCCGAACTTAAGCTCACCTAAATTATTTTTTAAGTTTGTACTTAAAATTAATTTTAAAATCTGACTGATGACTAACAATTCGGGCCTTGATGATATAATCAAAAGTATAAAAACTTACTCGTTAAAAATTTTATCGTTAAGTATAAATTTTTTCCTGCGATTAAATCCTGTTAAAGTTCCCATGAAATAAATATCTCCTGTTCACGTTATACATTTTTCCTCCCAACTATCTATGTGAAAATTATTCACCGTTTATTCGGGGCTCAGATTTTTCCATGAATAAGTAATGTAACCCGAGCAAAGCTTGGCAAAGTTACGAAGTCAAGCAAACAATCAAATGGCAAGAAGACAATTTTCTCTCGTGGGAATTTTTTTTTTTTTTTTTAATTTTCTGCTATCCATTTATAAGGCTTTCCTGAAAATGTTGCTAATTAGACTTGCAAATTATACTTATATTCAGCATGCTTCTTGAAAATGATCGATCAATCTTTTCATCACTAAAGTGGCAAGAAGACAATTTTCTCTCGTGGGAAAATTCATTTTTTAAAAAATTTTTTTTTTACTGTCCATTTATAAGGCTTTCCTGAAAATTTTTGCTAATTAGACTTGCAAATTATACTTATATTCAGCATGCTTCTTGAAAATAATCGATCAATCTTTTCAACACTAAAGTGCTTTCTAAAAAAATTGATTGTAAAATTTTTGTTCCGCCTCGACTATTACGAATTGTCCTCAGGCAGAGAAAGAAGACAAAGAGTAACAGACAGTTATGGTTGAGTGATGAAAAGAAAAAGCGCGGGAACTCGATGCAATAAGTTACAATAACGTTTTCCGGAAACGCTGCAAAGTACAAATTTTCCCACGCTTTGTTCTTTCACTCTTTCTCTTTTTTCATTATTTCCCCTTATTTTCCTGCCTATCGTCCTATTATTTTTTTTAACTCAAATAAAAGTTTACAAGGTAAAAAAAAAAATCGAGAAACAAAAAAATTACGAATTGAATTTCGTCTAGTTAAAGTTTCCTTGGTATAAAGAACTTTTATCCGCACTTTCTGCACCCCCTTAAAAATATATCAACAATTTCCTCCATTTTATCGACCTATAAATTCGAGATGATAGAAAGATTAATTGTATGGAGATTTTTTTTTTTTTTTGTAAACAAATTTACTCACCATAATGGATAAAATTTACGAGCATAAAGTTGAGTCATTTTATATTACAAATTAAAAAAAAAATACTTAAATATTTGACTCTTATTATTATATTTCCAATTGATCTATCAAACTCCATGCGCTAAAAAAAAATCTTCCATCGTTACTCTTTTTATTACGATTTTTTAAATTTTATATTTAATTCTCATCAGATAAATCTTAAAATATACTTTTAATATTATATTGTTCATTTTCGAGCACAGAATGAATTTTTTAAATCTTTTGGATAATTCAATGATTTTCGCCTCTAAATAAATATTTTCGATGACCCGTTTAGTTCTAAAGCGCCTAAACAGTAGCTGCTGATACAAATCTTTAAACGACTGTACTCGTCATTAGTACCAACTTTCTAATTGAACCTGCAACGAAGAAAAAGAGGGGGAGAGAGAAAAATTTTAAACAGAGTTCTCTGTCGGTTGGCTTGAAAAACTATTTCATACTCGTAATTTTGACAAAGGCAATCGTTATTGTGTTGCAGCGCTATTTCGCAATTTGCGAACAAAGCGAAAAATGAGTATAAAAAAAAAAAATAGAAAAAACATCGAGTCTGGCAAAACCCACGAGAACAGAAAAGCGATGAGGGAGAACCAAAAGCCACGCACGAGCTAATTGAATTGATTCCCATTTTCCAACCCAATTTATCGGAAAAAGCTGTGAAAAAAAAATGAAACAGTCCTCATGTGCTCGTTACCATTTTTATTTTCAACTTTTAACGATCATCCCCTCAAACTTTTCTTCCCCTATTACTCGTATGTGATTTTTTTTTTCTTTTCTATATTTTTCGTAATAAAAAATATCACGTCTCGTTTAATGTTTTGTTAAACGTTTTGAACGGAAATTTTTTAACTCAAAGTTTTTACATTCACAGATGTTAGCGGTGAGTCTGATAAATGGAAAATCAAAGTTTGCGGCATTCTCGTGAGTGTTTCGGACGAGCCTGACTCCTTGCTCTGCCCGTCTCGTTATTATCTGGGTGAGCAAAGTTTCAGGTGAGTTCGTGGCACTCGTATCAACACGCTCCACTTGAAACTCGTGTGAAACTGCAGCTGAAACATGATTTTCAAAATCGAATTTCGTTATTTGGTAATGTCAGATGTGATCAGATAAAGTCGTCTTTATATTTTGTCGTTTTTTCTACGTTACGATTAATCGAGTATGAAAATGTGCCGAACCACGAAGACTGCGACAAATTTTATGGGAAATCCTCGAGAGTTTACTCTTACGCCTGAAATTTGCTTTTGACCTGATTAATTGAATTAAAAAAAAAAAAATCGATCCATTCGTGGATTCGATGGCACAAGGTGAGCAAAGTTTCAGGTGTGTGAGTGAATCGGGGTAGCAACAAATCAACAAAGATATTCGCAATGTGGAGGATTCAACCAACAGAATTATTTTTTTCTTTTTTAATACGAAAAATATTTATTATTGTCTGATTAATCATCAGTGACTTAAAAAAATTGTCCAAAAACTCTTTCTTGGCGTTTTTATGAATATTTTTGAGCATTCGATGAAAATAGCTCATTGATTCGTCGTCAGGAAGAAAAACATCGCTGTGAGTCCTTGAAGTATTGTAAAAATTGTTTGCATTTTAACCAGAGATAAGTTTGTTCACTAAAGTAAACAGATCTTTGCTTTTTGGTCGAATTGAGACTCTACTTTGTGCTCATTTTTTTGTAATCGTTGGAGCTTTGACATTCTACTTGACTCGTCTAAGTATGATTTTCTTCCAAAACTTTTTCTTTCAAGTTGGAAAATCAATTTTTTCAAATGTTTCCGTACTTTAACTTCAACGATATTCAAAGTACTTTTACGGGCAAAATAATTAAATGATTAAATTAAATCAAGGAGCATCCTCTAAGTCTACTAACGGTGGTTTAAAAATTCTACAAGCCTAAATGGGCCAACCAGGAGCAAAGTTATGGTCACTTGAAATTTTGGTGTTTCAAATTTTAGCGGAAAATAAAAACAAAAAAAAATCTCTTTTATATTACATTTTAAGGTAATTTTAAGCCAAAATTTCAGATGAAAAAATTATCTCAAATTCCATATAACTTGTTTATACTATGTATGTAAAAATGTATTGCACAAATATTGTATAAATATTTCAAATAAAAGATCATTAATCGCAATTCATCCTTGATAAATTACAAAAACATCGTAGTTATCCTCGGCGTGCAAAATTAAAAAAAAAACCACTCAATAATCGAATACTCGTAACTCGACGATATTACAAAGACAGGTAGTAACGAAGAGATAAATGTCGATTACGAAACTATATTTTAATCGTCTCTTTCCCTCGTTCAAACATCGTTATACATTAGAAGTCCCATGACGATATAAACCGTAAAAGCTTTTTCAAGTGGCCCTGCACCACGAGACACAATACATAACCTCAAATATCATAATTGTTTCGAGGTTAGTATATCGTTCGCTTCAACGCATTCTGAAAATTGCTCGAAACTGCTTACCGCAAAATATTCCAGATATTGTATTATGTTGGGTAGTCATACGAAGTAGAATCGCGCATCTACGTGGCCTTCACGCCTCCTCTATTTCGCGAAAGATCCTCCAAATCGCCACCCACTGTTCGTCACTTCGTGTGTGGATCGTTAAAGCGAGCATTAATCTATCTCCGATTATCCATGACGCGCACTCCTCCACCGTTGTGTACACTCGTAATTCACCTGATCATCCGCCAGAGGGAAACGTTTTTTCAACGATAAATTTGGGATTCCCCCAACTGCGAACTACTCTTTTCCCTACTCCACAAACATTTATAACTATACTGACGTTAACGTTGGCCACTGATTAAAATAAAGTTAGTGGTGGAATTCAAATTATGAAGAATAAATTCTACGTTCGTACTGTCGTAAGTTGGTAGCGCGAATTATATATATATATATAGAAAAACGAACGAATGCACGCCAGAGGGGATTCCCCGATGCAGTACCGCCAACTATCGCTAAGCAAAAAGTACCAGAGAACGGAAAACACGAAGCAAAATATTCATACGCAAAACTTGTCCCATATTTATTCATAAGCACCCTGCTTTTGATGACAGTACTACTACGACGACGACGACGACGACGAGGACGATGAAGAAGAAGAGGGAAAACGCGGGGTCTTTTTACACAGCAGAGACGGCCAACGTTGCATGCGCGTATATCGAGCTTACGCCCGCACAATTTATTCCTCGTGTATGAAGCCAACGATGCTGCGGTGGCAACGGACAATTTTCTACCAGAGGCCTCTCTCCTCTAACCTCGATGTGGCAGTACTTAAAATTCACGCCGTTGGATGGTACCTCATCTTCTCTTTTCCCCCCCTCGCCCCTTTCTCTCTCACTTTACTTGCCCGCTTTTTATCTACTTCATACATCTCTCGGTCGTGTTCGGTCTTATATCCGCAGCAGCATCACAGCAAAGACTTTCAATGTCGTATGAAAAGATTTCCATTTAATCTAAATGTTCGATGTATTCTTGTGTTAAAACAATTTTCGTCAACGAAATGTTCGTTATTTTTTTTTCTTCGGTGACCTGCATAATTTTTTAACCTTTCGAATAACCTTTTTTTTCTTCTCAAGTATCATAAAATCATTTGGGACCAACGACGATCGTGAGATATACGATCATATAGAGTCTAATTTTTAATTATTCGAGATAATTCTGGCAGTAGCCATGCTAACTTTGCTTTATTAATTATTAATTATTATTAATTATTATTAACTTAGCTTTATTAGCTTGAACCAATGTAAATTCTATTTCAATTAAATATCGAAGCAGCCTCGAATTATTCGAGATGATGCCCAATTTTTTTTTTCATTCCTGTTCGTCTTTAACATTTATAGACGATGGAAATTTTCTAATTCAATTGCTTGCCGATTTGAAACCAAATTTACGGAGATACATATCTCTGCGAATTCGTACGGTAAAATTATTTCAAACATTGAAGACACATTTGAATATTCTTAAGCTTTCATTATATCCACGATTGTCTGGATAAAACTATTTTAAGTAAATTGTCTCTCGTTAAATGTTGAAAATTATCATTGACGACGGTACGTTAACGATATACTGTATCATTGTGTCATAGAACCACCTATATAAAGTTGACCGGTCACTTTAACTATTTACAACCGAACCAGAGTTACAATCGAATCGGTTAAGAGTCAGATTACATTCGGCTAACTTCACACTAAAATTTTGGTTTCTCGATTTAAAAAAATCGGTTGACTCCCATACGTTTTAATTGGACTCCCAATCATTCCCTAACGAGTAGAAAAAGAAAAAAATTAAATAGTTAAAGTTGCCGGCCAACTTTATATATGTCATAGAACCGTTGATGTTACGGGCGCGCATGCGCCGAGATTTTTTTTTTTTCCACAGTGGCAACAATGAACAGCGGGCTATTCAATTGTTATGTTAAAATCTGCGCAATAACATCGCGTTCGCTCAGACGGAAAGGGGAAAAGAGGAGGAGGCCGAGATTCGTTTTCTACCGTCTTTCGTGATAGTAAACTCTGCGAGCGTGGAATCGCCGTCACAATTCTGTGCTTTCAACATAATAGAATACATAAATGCGGAATCAGCAATTGTACCGACTGAGGCTTACAGATGGATACATAGATATACACAAATCCACCTACTATACTGGTGTAGCGACACTGCCCATGTGTGACGCAACAACCGGTGAGAATAAAAAAAAATGCTATGACAAGGCAATGCTAGAAAGATAGAGAGAGAACGAGAGAGAGAGAGAGAGAGGAAAAAGGTTGCGAGATAGATCAAATGTACGATCGAGGGAGATAGAGAAGCGGAGAGCATGAACAAAATAATAATAATAATAATAATAATAATAGCTATAAAAGAGAGAAATTGAAAGAACTGTTGCGCATCGTTGTCACACGTTGAGCATTGTTGCCGCCGCCATTTTCAGCTACCGGGTCATTTAGGCTGACTTCACAGTTCGTGGCGTTTGCGGTCTGATATTTCTCTCTCTCTCTCTCTCTCTCTCTGTCTCTCCGTTTGCCTCATGTTATGGTTGTCTCCCTCACTTCACGCCGATCGTTATCGGTTTTGGTCGCTTGGTTCGCGCTTTTTTTTCACTTCTCTCTTCTCTCGTTCTGCCCCTCGCCGCTCCGCGTTTCCCCCCTGCCCATCACCATACGATTCACGCCCCGCTTCCCGGAATGAATTATTGAAATAAAACACGGAAGACAAATTGTCGGGACGTCGGGAGAACGAGTGACGGGGACTCTAACGGGAAAAAGGTTGAGGTGAAGAAAGAATAATGAAAAGAATAAAAAAAAAACAACGCTGTACTACTTCGTGAACCTCGCTGCCATTATTTTATTTTCTGGTCACCTTACCCCTCTTTTTTCATTTCCTATCGCCCGCACCCTTTTTTATGTTTTGTTCTCTCCGTGGTCCTCGTCGTGGGTGGTCACGAACGAGCCAACGACAATTCTCTCTCGTCTTACCTCACTTTGCACTTACAATAAGTTTGAGGGACAGGACGTGTAAAATCGATTTCGAATTGCGTCATATAACGGATCAAGGAGTCCGGCAATAGTTCGAGAGGCAAGGATTAGAACTGTAGTTGTAACCAAGTATATCGAATGGGGTGAATATTTTTAATTATCCGAGCAATTTTAGCCCAGTTTTAATATAGTCCAAAGCTCTCTGAGTCAAATTGCCCTGGGTCAACCCCTGATGGTGGAAATTAATATAGGCCGGCCATCCATTGTTTCTCGAAAAGATGAACAATCCGCTGGAAAAATGCTTTTCGTACATGTAACTGTTGCATCAGAAATGCAACAAGCGGTATTTGACTTGGAAGAGGACCAATAAGTTGGACTCTTGTCAGGAAATCAAAAGTTTCCCTAAAACAAGATGAGTCTATTGCTCACCTTCAGTTGCAATGGTTTATTAGCTTTTTATCTGTGGAGGAAGTAGGGATTTCCATTACCTCACAGATCTGTTACCGGTTGATGGTAAGTCCTCCGGCGGTAAGTAACCATCAGTCGGTAAGTAATCGGGAGAAGGTAAAAAATCTGTTTTGTGTACAGTTGGTTTCGCTGCTCTCTGCTGATTTACCTATCAAGCACATGTCTCTCGTTGGTAGGTAAAAAAGAAAGCAAGGATTACACTGTCGATATAATACCGACTTATCTACTACGACCCATCAATTTTTAATTGATTTTTTTCCGAGAAGATTGTTATTTCAGGCAAAATCGAATCTCTCCGCAGAATTTTTTTTCCGAGAAGATTGTTATTTCAGGCAAAATCGAATCTCTCCGCAGAATTGATGTGTAAAGGAGGGATTATTCCTTTTTGTACATTAAACTCCATCTTAATAAATATTAAAGTAATAAGGATTATTCGTACATGCGTTATGTTATATTTTGCCTTTGGACAATTCGAATACTGCAAGTTTCCATTTGATTTTGTAGGATTCAAATATGCCACGTAATAAGAATCTAAAATAAATTCTAAGTCGATAAATTCAAAGTTATAACACTTTCAAGGTATAATAGTGATGAGGGATTCCCACTCGTCATATAAAAACGTAGATGCTGAAGACGCTTAAGACCATAGAAAATAAATTTTCACCAAGTGTTGCCATAACGTAGCATCGATCATTAGACTCTTTCAGTCAGCTCGTTACGCAGTCAGCTCATTACCCAGAAAAACATAAGAAAACTTATTTCCAGGATAAAAAACCAGTGACGAATAAAATTATTCTTCTGACAGAAACAAAAAAGAAAGAGAATCAGGCTTTTCCTCCTTGATACAGTTGACCATATAAGTGCATCGCAAGAGACAAGATATCTTTTGCCCCAAAGGTACGTAAGGATATTCCGCCGTTTATGGTCAACAAGTGGCCGAGAGCCATTGTCGGAAGATCGAGCTACCAAGTATCTGTGTATGTGTGTGCGTGTGCAAGAGCCCGAGACTGGCCTTCTCACAAGTGCCTTATTTTTTGAGTTCCCTCTCTTGGCTCCCACGAAGACTCCAAGTACTCGCGGGGCTTGCACCATATACGTGCATATCCCCCGGTACATATAAAGTAACTTGGAAGCCATACGGTTCTCAACATAAGTGAACAGAAAATCCTGTATGGAATTGCTTAGTCCGGCAATGTAGAGGCTACAGAGGGCGCTCTTGAGTGCTCTCGACTTGGTCATACTGAAACAACCGGTGTAGAGCAGCTACAAACGCATAAATGTTCCATTTGGAAGTCACGCAGTCACCTGAGAATTCGCAGAACATTTTTTTTTGTTTTATCTTGTTGTGACGACGCGAGAAACTTTTGCCAAAAGTCTTCTGTGAAACGAAAGACCGCGAGACAAGAAAAAGGATGATTTTTAGAAGACAAAAAATACGTAAGAGCACGAAGAGAGAAGGGCACCATGTAGCTAACAAATGCCTATGGCACGTAGTACGAGAGGGCTCCACTGCACAATTTCACGGTCATAGGGGGAGACTCGAGATTGATCACGTCAGCTCGAATTGTTTCTCGACGCTCTCTGTAGCACACGCTTTGTATTTTTTCTTTTTTTTTGAACTTCAATCTTCTACTTCCAAAGCAATTTCTTCGGCAATCTGATATTTTTTGGGTCTTGTGGCTTGCAAGAAGAATTTTTCGTGTAACCAAACACCTTCGATACATCTATGTGGTTCAAGCATGATTTGAGATGAGAAGAAATATCGATTCAAAATTTTGTATTTCCCGCCATTTTTTGATCTAACGTTCCAACTGTCATTTCGTGTATTCCTCGAGGACGATTGACAAAATGGCGGTTTGAAAGATTCACTTTGCGGCATTTTAGGGAAGGAGGAGAAAAATATGCATTAAAACGGAATATAAACGACGATTTAGGAGAAAATCGCTTGAATAAGTCCCACATATTGTTAATAAATTCACATTGCTCCAAATTACATTTGATTTTTATTAAAGTTAGGCTAATTTTTATTCAATTTAGTTTAAAATATTTATTCAAATTTTTCTAATAATGGATCTTGGTAGGTTTAAAGTTAACAAGGCCGGTGAATATGAGCTCTCGGTAGCAATTGCGTCCAAGTTTAATTGAAGGTTATAAAATGTGTAATATAAAAAAAAAAAAGAAAAAAAAAGTGGAACGAGAGAAAAATGGAGATATAGAAGGTGCAACGGAGAGTGTAATTTGGTATGGCATATTGTGTGGCCAGCAAGAGAACGGGCATGATTCCTATAATTTTCACGAATATTGCCTCTCGCTCGTCTCTTCAAAAATTCTCTCTCTCTCTCTCTCTCTCTCTCTCTCTCTCTCTCTCTCCCTTCCTCTCTCGTTTTCTATGGGCCACGGGTGTGTTTGACAAAATAACAAGTGGGTGGGTGTCGGTTTTCACACCCGGCTCACCGCGGGACTTCGGCCAAGAGGGTACCGGAGAATGTAAAAAAAGGGCAGAACACGAAACCGGTCCCGATGGATCTTTTGTTATACCGGCGTGCGTGAGCGCACGCTGAGCGAGCTACTCTCACTCTCGCCTCCCTTTTTCCTCCCTTTCTTCGCCTCGGGTCCAGCACAAGGGCCCGAAATTCAGGGACGTACTGCCCTAGAGAAGAAACCCTCTGATTTTCAAATTAAACAAAACTAATGATAGTTTATAATTTAAAGAAGAAAAAAAAATATGGAAAAATATATAAAAATTTAATTTTCGGCTTTTTTACGTAGAACTTCGGAACTTTTGCCGAAAAATTAATGTGCTGCGTAATGAGCGGCAAATTTCCCATCAAATAAATAATTTAAAACGTTGATTTGTTTTTTTCTGACATTCGCCGATTTTTTTTAGAACCCCCCGAAAGTGTCGAAATTTAAAATGGATATAACTTTCCTTCCAATTGGCCGAATTAGGCGTAATTGTAGGGTTTTCGAAACGCCAGCAGTAAACTAAGAGAATGCCACGTGGCTTGGTCCCATAGTTTTATTTCAATAGCCGTGACAGCAGCTTGGAAATTACCGAAATCTGAGCCAAACGGCTGAATTTGCCAAAATCGATTATCTGACTTTGAAAATATGTAAAAAATAGAAAAAAAATCGTAGCTCAATCATCCGAGTAGCATTTCAAAGCTCAAACGATTAAGAAGAAAATAATCACATAGTGGGGCTGCAATTTTATTAGGAACGAAAAATTTGGCAATTTTAGTAAACTTTACGGCCGAAATGTGACGATTTTTTTTTTCTTTTTTTTCCGAACCCCATATCAACGTACTTTTTTGCCATCCATTGATGAATTCACTAGGCATTTTTTTCAAACGCGAGAAATAAAAAAGCAAATGCATTTCTGGATAACCGAAATCGGAGCGAAACGGGTGAATACGTAGACATTTGCCAAAATCGATTATATGACTTTGAAAATATGTAAAAAATAGAAAAAAAAATCGTAGCTCAATCATCCGAGCAGCATTTCAAAGCTCAAACGATTACGAAGAAAATAATCACAGAGTGGGGCTGCAATTTTGTTAGGAACGAAAAATGTGGCAATTTTAGTAAACTTTACGGCCGAAATGTGACGATTTTTTTTTTCTTTTTTTTCCGAACCCCATATCAACGTACTTTTTTGCCATCCAATGATGAATTCACTATGCATTTTTTTCAAACCCGAGAAATAAAAAAGCAAATGCATTTGCAGACATTTTTCAGTTTTACGTAAATAAATGATTCTCATATCGACTGAAGCGTGAGAAATATATTTTTTCGATATCAGAAACGTTTGTAAAAAACAAAATAAATAAAAATTACGAAATAAAAAACGGAATAAAAATTACGAAAAAATGTTGCATAGTCAAGTGAGAAATAAATAAACCGTTTTGGTAAAAGATTTCTTGGAAGGATTAATACGAAGAGGCGTCGAGACATCGGGATTCGTCTCGCCTCGTCTCATAATTTTGAATTTAACGCAATGGCCATCATGGTAAAATCGGGGCCCGTACGATCGTCAAAGACTACAAAGAGAGGGCAATAATGTAAGCTTCAAAAATTTAAAAAAAAAAAGAGGATCAAGAGAGAAATGCTCTCGCGCGACAATAGCAAGTCGTAGAGAGCGCTTAGGGGACGAACCGGATTTTGGGATTAAATCGGCGCCGATCAAGAGGCCTTTTGGGGCCCTATGCACGAGCGTTCTACGAAAGGCTCCGCCGGCTCGTTACACGCGATCGCTCTCGAGGCGTCGCTTCGGGAACGAAAACAGTCTTGGCAGCGCGAACAAGAAAAAAAAAGACCGTTGAAGAATAAGAAAAAAGAAAGGGGGGAGAGAGAGAGAGAAAGAGAGGGGGAAAATGCCGAGAACTCGAGGCTCGAAATCTCGAGTCTATTCAATGCAACGCACACCTTACGACGCTCTTGAACACAACGAGTAACGAACACGAACCGCAAAGAAGACGAAAAAAAATAAAAATAAAATAAAATTGAATGGATGGAAAGAAAAGATATATTTCATTCGCTGCGACGGGCCCGAGGAGCCACAAAAGAGCGAAATTCATGTCTGGGGGCCTTAACACGCCGTGGAGGGGCCCACGTTGGGTCAGCTACGGCGTCGAGATCATGCTGCTTCTATTCAGTCGCGAGATGAACCAGGACCGTATGAAGCACCCCTATTTTAAGGGGGGAAGTTATACTTTATTTAATGGAAATTCACTTTTGGGCCTTGGGATTTTTTTTTTTTTTTTTAACAAAAGTGTAGTCTCGTGACTAAATTTCAGAAGAAATAAACTAAACATCGAGACTAAATTTCAGAAGAAACAAATTAAACATCTTATAATTGTGCAGTAAAAAATGCAAATGTCTTAACAATATTGTTACGAAACGAACGATACGAACGATATTGAACGAAAATTTTCGTTCAATTTAATGCACTTATTAGTCTCAAAACTCGTGTCAAAAGTTTTGAGGTTATAATGCGAGAATCAGCTGTTAAACACCCGCCATTATATAATTGACTTGAAAATTTCGTCATGCCTTACATATATTTTTAGCTCGGATTTTTGATCTACCTTAAAATTTATCCTCAATTAAATTTCCATCGGATAATTGAAAATAATTTCTTCACATCCTGTGACAATTTTTTTCATACAAGTAAAATACAAAAGCATATTAAAAAAAAATGAAAAATGTGAGATTTCAAGTGATTGAAATTTTTAAGCGAATTTTTATGAAAAATGACAATTGTTATTACAATTCGTCCATTAAAATATTAAGATATTTTTTTTCTTTCGGCCATTCGTTTAAAACTCCGAACGAAGCTGAGTAATATTTTTGTGAGAGACGAGATTAGTGGCCTGTGTATAGTCTACATTGGATAATCAATCGTAATTGTGTCTATTTAACGTTGAGACGAACAGAGAGAAGTCTTAGGGGCGATCCGGATTGATGGAACGTGAAGAAGACCCTACGGGGCCACATTGCCTCGTTATTCAATTCAAAAGATTATTGTTATTATTTATAATAAATTATTACCGTCCTCTGTTCGATGTATATAATATAATATTTGATTGGCGAGCTGGAATTACGAAGAAAATTTATTTCTCATCAATCCAAAAGTTTTAATTTGAATTTTGCCAATATTTCTTCTTTTTTCTTTCACGTTTTTTTTTTTTTTTCTGAAGAAAAAAAATAATATAAAATCACGAGGCCGAAAAGTAAATGAATTCGCTCGGGCTACCTGACGAGATAACAGGTTTCTTCATCGTCTTTTTTTTTTTTTTTTTGTTAAACCTACGTGGGTCGTAAGGCAGAAAAAGATGAGAAAAAGAGAGAGGGAAATGAATAGCAAGCGACGAATTCAATGTGGGATAAGGATATCTGAGCGAGCATGCTTTTTATCGCGTCTCTTCGTGTCAGGTGTAAATTGGTGACCATTGGGATACCCAACCGGAAGGACCATAATGATTTGGCGCCAGTATTTAACTCTTCGGAATTACGGAGGCCACAAAAATACTTGTCGACTTCTTTAAGGGTGTGGGGATGGAAATACGTATCATATATCGAATATATTATCGATAAAAAATTTCATACCACAAATATTAATATAAAATAATTTTAAATAATATTTTTTAATTTGTGTATTCGAGGAAAAATTTAAAATGTATCCAAAGTGTACGTGAAATATATTTCTGATATATAAGCCGAGAAAAAAAATAGTTTTTTATATTTATTTATTTATTAATAACAAAAAAAGATACTGCTGCTATTAATTTTATACGATAGGATATTATTTTTTAATTTGTAGATAAATTTTTTTTCATAACAAAAAAATATGCTCGTACAAATATACTATATTATATGTGAATGTTAATTTTTTCAGTCAGCAACGTTTGTAATCGACGACACATTTAATGACACATTAGCTTACTACGCGATTATTGTGACGCGTTTCTTCACTATCTTATCCAGCAACCGTTTCGCCTTGAGTAATCGCCATTAATGTCTATATACGTCTAACTGTACATGTGCTTACATTTTATATTTAGTGTCTGCAGAATTGGAATACAACGCCGTATTAATAGCGAATTGGAAGAGTTGTTTTACCCTATAAATTATCTGCTATATATATATATATATATTATTATATAGATATTTTTATTTTTATTTTTTTATAGTTATATAGTTATATATACTGAACAATTTTTTTTTAACGAAACGTCATCGTATTTAAATACCCCACAATATCATATCTGATTTTTTTCGGTGAGTTGACTAAAGGTGTTACTATATATCGATCAAAATTCATGATAATAAAAGTCATGGCGGTGCAATATCAAAGAGAATCTCAGCACGACTTCGGATGTCTCGTCTCAACTGAATCAACAGGTCCTACCGGGTCACATTTTACCGTGATTCCCCACCCCCCTCATTAAATATTCTCATACAGGTGAAAAAAAAAAAACTACAGCTGATAAATTATATAAACGCAAGGAGAGAAAGTCCTCGAATGTATTTATTAGTCCTCTGGGTCAAATTTATTAAATACTGGAGGGTTAGCTGCTGAGCATTTGACCCCTAAAAGACATGGAAAAATCTAAGGATTATAAACGTGCAAATTTACACATTAATCATCCTTATCCGCTCGTTACTTTATATTGTATTTTTTCTCCCTATTTCTTATAAATGTTTTAGCGATTTTTTCGTTTGTCTTAAATAGGTGAAAAATACATTTTTGGGTCTTTTTTCGTTTGCTTAGGAATTGCTAAGGAATTGCTTAGGAATTGCTTATTTCATGCAACCAGAACCATTTTACTCGCTACACATAACAAAAGGGGCCTTTTCTAGAACAAGACGAATCACAGAAGAAAGATATCAGAGAGGAGGAAGGGACGAGAGTACGAGAGGAACGAGTGTCACTCGGTACGTGTTGATGGTCGATTTTTTGCTTATATACTGCGAATTGGTGTGTTCCTTGACGAAGCGAACCACAACACTGCACTGTCGGGAAACCAATTAACGAGAATAACCAGTCTCGCTTTTGAGGAAGGGATAAAAGAAAAAAAAAATATGAGAGAACAGTAGCCCAGCTATTCTTTCAGTAATTAGAATACCCTTGGCTCAAAGAGACTTGGAGAGCCGCACAAGCATAGGTATAGAGTGACAATGATCTCTTTGTATCATTTTTTTTTGTTTTTTTTTTTTTTCGAGCTATAATTAAACACGCCATCTATCGTAATAGTTTATTATCTCACAATTTCAAATTCTTACCATACCATTTATCAACGATCATATTTCCAAGAATAAAAGAATTTCAATGAAGAAACGAGTCAGGCTTTTTAATGAAATTCTTATGATCGTAAAAACGAAACACATTATTTTCATTACGGCACATAAATAATTATGTAGATAACAAAAAAAACAGGGAGGAATTTTTTTTATTATATTTTTAACATCTTCATTATATGAAGATGATAGGATCGCTGATCGATCAAAGTCTCAATCGAAAATAACTCAGAAACAATTTATTATACGAACATGGATTTCGATAAGATAACTCGGGAAATATTGAATGAACGATCTATATCGACACCGAGATGAGCTTGCTCGAAAGATAATAAATTTTCGATGAATTGAGAGCGGATTGAAAACGATAATAATAACAATGAGCAAATGTTCTTTCATAGGGTCAGTGACAGCATTGAGAAGTATACATGGCGCCAGCGCGACACATTGGCACCTAATAATGTCCTATATATATATATATATATATATAAATATATATTATATAGTATCTCTACACACATATACTTTCACTATGTGTGTATGCCAGGCGCCGCTCATTCGTTTATTTTCCCCCCTCATTCTCTGTTTCTCTCATTCTCGCGATCTTTTATTTATTCTCATCTTCGTTTCCCGAGTCGTTTATTCGCTCTTTATCTCAGCAATTAGCTCGTGTGGCTTTCGTTTTTTTGTTTTGTTTATTTCTCAAACAAGCCACACGAGACATGAGAAAGAGGGAGAGAGAGAGAATTCGCACATCGTAGTTCGCTCAAGCGCCGTCGTGAGCGCTCCGCATGGGGTCATCGTCGACGGGAAACACGCCAGTTACACTTTTTTTCCTCCAATGTTTTTGTTTTCATTTTTTTTCTTATTTTTCATTTTGGTTAGGAGCAATAATTTTTGCGTCTTTGGTAAGACGATCGATTTCCGCTCTCTGTCTCTGCTTATCTTTTTCAAGACTTTTTTTTTACGTTTCACGATAGCGCCGATAATAAAGAGAGAGGGCAACATATAGATCGAGGAATAAAATAACGGAATCTCGACAGAGACCTATAGAGACGATTAGACTCAACTACGCGGAATTAATTAACGATCTATATATATATAAAGCTAAAATTATACAGTACAATTTTCTGGGCGCCTGGGACTCGGGCCCTTTTAGTCCCGAGTCCCGAGCACACTTATTGGGACCCCCGTCCTGTTGCCAAACGACGAAACCCTCTTCCTGGCCTGCCTGAGCGCCTGTTACTCGAGCCCTTGTGGGGAGCCCCTCCAGGGCCCTATACGATATTACTGGGCCCCACAAACGCGCGGGGACCTACGAGACTCTAAAGTGCTTGCAGGTGGCGGTAAATGTACGAGCTTCGCACACAAAGGTGTCTGTACGTATCGCATGCTCGAGAAACGCCCCAGAACTCTTAAAAATACAGACGATAATTAATTAATAAGCGATATGGTTAATTAGCTTTCTCGCCCCCTCTTCCAATCACAAGGGACCACTGACGATTCAGCCAAATTCTCGAGGTGTTCGCTGCTTCAAGGACAACACATCGCCATGTTCGATTTTCGATTCCTCCGTGCCGATCTCGCTAAATTTTTTTATTTTTTTTAAATAAGAAGCTACTTAAATACATCTTAAAATGCTGCAATTAATCAATTTCCAAGATTCACGAAAGAGAAATCGAGCTCTCATTTAACAAGCTGCATTGCCAAGCAAACTTTGCAACCATTTCAGGATTGTTGGACTGAAACGCCACAGTTTTCTTCGTCATCTGGCACGTAGGCCCCTGTCCAGTTTTCTTAGCCGTAATATCATTCGAGTAAACGCGACTGGAATAAATATCGAGAAGCAGAGGACAACTCCAATACCAAAGCTGCAATCCGATATTCCCATCCAACTTCTTGGTTTTCTTATTCTTCTCCTTCTTCGTCTTCTTCTTCTTCTTCTTCTTCTTCTTCTTCTTCTTCTTCTCAGCGGCGTCTGGGCGTCGCTGAACGTGGCGTCGCTCTGTCCGATCGTCCAGACCCGCCAGAAACCGTGCTGGAAGAGACACACGAGGATGCCCACTACTCGAGAGTAGTACAAGAACAGGGAAGAAATCCAAGAGGACCAGTCCAGATCGAAAAGAGGCTGCGAGAGATTAGAGAAGGATGAAACATGAAACGGTCGAGCAGGCGGTTGAAGAGGGAAAAAAAAAGAATTAAAGAAAAAACAAAAATACCACAACATAACGAGAATGTGAGGCCCAAGAGGGGCAACCGAAGAAACGAGACCAGCAGGGGGAATGGAGGGAGAAAGCGCACGAGGGTTACACCAAGAGAGATTCTCGTCTCGGTTGCTTGTGCTGTGGCTGCAGCGATTCCCGCCTTGGCTCGAGAGGGGCACACGCGGAGAGAAAAGTAGCCGGCACAGTGGCGCCCGTAGAGCGCCGACTCACTTCCCGCCATAGCCGACGCCCCCGACGACGCCCGGCTTCTCTCCTACTACACACATGCGTTTATCCTCGTCTTTTCCTTCGTTCCGCTCACTCTCGCGAAGGACTCGGTACAGGCCGAGTCGTCGCAGAAGCGTATGCAGTCCAATTTCCAAGCGAGTCCAATTCGACCCAAGAAACGCTAGAGTTCTAGTATAGATGGAATTCTAACCAAAGACCAATGAAGGATTCTCAACCTTACGTGTCTTTCCCTCTCTCTAGTGAACCGCTTCGTTCTCAACTTCGAGACCATCTCACTTTCTCTCATTTGGACTAAAGTAGTAGACTCGACGTGGACCTGACTCTGACTATCCAACCAAACCCCAGAGATCAGGTCGAGATCTTCCTTTTCTTTGGTCGCTTCGTCTCTCTCCCACTCTCAGCAAGCCAGTCTCTACTTCGAGTAGCCATCTAGCTCTCTATCCTTCTCCATCCTCTTCTCCTCATTCCTGATGCTCTCTCCCACCCGTAGCAAAAGACTCTTCGCTTCGAGCATGCTCCCTCGCTCGCTCTCGACTCGAACTCTCCCGAGATCTGAAGCAAAACGCCTCCCACTCCTTGCCGAGAACGCTCGAAGTCTCCCCTCCACTGCTCCACGAAACCACACGAAGCAAGGCCGAAGGCCTAGGCACCGAATGCGACGACTCCGAACTTACCAAAGCAGTATCACGCTGTTGGGTAGGCCGAGATAGAACTGCGCTGTTCTCTCCATAAAACCGTTGTTGCTCCCAAGTCGTGTGTGTTGTGTGATTCCCGACGGTGTTTATAAATATATGTGTGTGCGTTGCGCGATCGCCCGACGACCCGACGTTCCTCACGACGTGTCCTCGGCTGCCTAGGCCTGCTCTCGACGTCATTGCAGTGAATTATGTGCTCGATTGTGTTTTAGGGGAAAAAAATGGCTGTGCCGCTCTCAGCTAAGATACCCGGTCGTACAAGCGGTTGTAAATATTACGGACTGTGGCTGGGCATCGGTTTACTTTTCCTTAAAACACTTTGCGGTAAGTAAAAATTACTTCATTCAAATTTCGTCATTTTGGTCCAATCTTGTCCAAACAGTGAAAGAGAAGCTTGCACGAACGAGAAAAGATGGAGACCCGCAAAAAAAAGAGTTTATATTCGTTGTGAATACAGCTGGTATGCTGCGATGTTTTAACGGAGGTTGTGCGCTCGATAACAGAAGTAATGATTCTGCGTTGTTTGATGACTTGGAAGGTCTGCGAGAGCCGCGTGTGTTATTTTCCAAGTTTCTACACTCGACCAATCCTACTGTATTTGTTTTGTCACGCATGATCATCATCTTGTGTGTAGCATTTGCCTATAATCATCTCAAATTGAGACTTTGAGAGCTTTCTAAGACTGGATAGAAATTATTATTCTCCAACCATTGCTGTAGGACTCTTCGTGCAAACTGGTTCTTCATATATAATTACAACTTTACATATCTGACTCGTATTTTTCTTTTAGGTGGCGCATAAGTAGCTACAAAAAAATTCACTGTCCACAATTAAGAGGCACCGGTCAATTTTGGCCTTTGAGCCAATTCCCATCTGCTATCGAGATGCTGACAGACCTCTGACGTCAGAGGAACATCGAAAAGTATTGCCAAATTTCGAAGCAATTCTTGATTGTGTTTCCTTCAATTGCCATTTCGTCATGATTTACTTTTTTCAATCTTTACTTCATCACTCATTTCACACAACGTTGGCATATCTTCCAGGAAAAGTAAACACAAATGGAAAGGCGTCAGTGTGTCGCTAATTACAAGATTCAATTATCATCTTCATCTCTGTTCGAGCCTCATTATCTTGTTGTCCTTGCGTGCATCAAAGTAAAAATTGCGCACACATGGAAAGAAGAAATCCGCAACTTTGTTCCTTTGAAATTCCTCAACGCTGCAGCATCAGCAGCAATTATCTTTCTCCCCCCACTCACTCTTTCTCTTTCTCTTCTTCTCTATCTCTCTCGTTGTAACGATTTGTACTCGGGAAAATCCCTCGAGGCTATGCAGACTGCACATTCACGTAATAGTCGTTTGTCGTTGCAAATGATCATGAATGTGAATTCTTCTACGATAAGACAGTCGTCACCGCAGAATCTTCCATTTATTGATTTTAATCCTTCGAATTCTCCCTTCGAATGTCTCATCTTTATTTCATCTAGTCTTCCGCAAGATTCTGCTATTCTTCTCAAAATCGATCTCAAAGCATCTTTTCTATTCACCGTTGACCGGCCTCCCTTTTGTCGACAAAACTCTCCCAATATGCACCAAACTACCTGAGCCAGTACAACGCATCGATAAAAACCGTCCCTTTCCCATTGAGTTTTTTGTTTTGTTCCCATTCTTTTTGTGCTCCCAATAAAAGAAAAGGAACGCGATCATCTAAAGCAGTTTCGTGCAGGTTTCCTCTCTTTGTGATTTTTTTTTCTCGTTTCTCCCATTTCGTGGGCTTAATATGCAAGGAAACAAAGAGAACTGAATTCATTGTACGTACGAAAAAGCTATTTTCCAATGGAGTCTCTCGTTATAAAAACCCGCGTGACCGAACTAAGCGAATCATACATTCCATTAGTCAATTGGAATTTGATGAAATCCTCTTAGCTCCGTAACTCGATTACGTGTCCCAAAGGTATGTATCCTCTTCAATGAATCTTCAACTCCTCCACTCGTAATGGTCGAGTGGTTTAACGTTCGTGTTAGTTCTTATCGTCCACTCAACCCCGAATAAAATGAACCATGGCGAGTGTATGTATGCGTATATAAGCATGACGATAAAACGAGTAGGAGTTGATGGTAGCCAAGGAGAAGAGAGAGAGAGAGGGAGAGAGGCAACAAAATACAAGCAAAGTAAGGAAAAGTCGTCTGGAAATTGATCGCAGATCTCTCTTCCTGAATCTGTCTTCGTTCATCCTCACTCTTTCCTCACAGTATTTTAGCCTTCTCGGCAATATCCCTTCCCTCATCTCTCAACGCTCTCGGGTCTTTATTGCATGCCATTAAACGCAATATGCCGTATGCTCGCCTATAAAGCAACGACTATTGCTGGCCTTTTGAAAAGGCTCCACCTTACTCGCTGAGCATTTTCTTTCGCTCTCAATGGGTGGTAGAACTCGTATGCGTGCGTTTGTGTGTGTCTGTGTCCGCGCATATGTTCTCTATGTGGGCACGACCTGGGAACGGCTCAACCTCGAGAGCAAATATTTGTCGTTATGCGATAACTCTTAGCCAGTCTTACGAAGCCTCCATCCGCTATCGGTGACTTCAAAAATGCTCTTACCATTTTTACTACGACAATAAGATCAGCTAGCAACTGTTCATGATGACGGACCATGTGCTTAAAATATTGACCCGCATAATTATTCGATCATTTAACACGAAGAATATATATATGGAAATGCGGACTTTTTAGGTGGATCCCGCAAAATCGGAATGAAGAGGATTCTCGAAAATCATTACCAAATAGAGAAACCATCAATGAGAGGAAATCGTCGAAAAATAATGCATTAATCGTTTAATTATAATTTTATCTCGACCCCTGCGGCATGGAAGTCAATCTTAGGGACACCCCTGGTAGCTCAGGTTGGTCTTCTATTCGAGTGATAAGAGCAGGTGTTCGTGTTTCTGAGCCAAGCTCGTTCATCCATCGTGAGACTCATTTCTCATGCAATGAACCATCAGACTCTAAAATGACTTGGTTCTGACGCCATTTTAGCGGAATCATATCATGCAAATGCACCTCGTAAGCCTGTTACTCGTTCAAAGCGAATATTTGTAAGCTTTGGATCTCGTAATGACGCTTATTATATGTAGCCTAACATGTATATGAGAAATACAAGCAAAACATCGAGAACCACGGAACCGCGGCTAGAGTTCCTGGAACTCGCACGGGGCGAAGGTGGGAGGCAATGGAGTATAAAGAGTAAGAGAGAGAGAAAACTCGGGGCAAAGGCACCCAGTTGACCGCGTGCCTTGCATGGGGTCTCTCTATACAGTAACTATAGGCGTTTCTACGCTCATCGATTCGTGGGGTAGAGTGGCATGACGGCGCAACAACCACTACCAATCCAAGAACCACCGGCTTCTCCATACAACTCCGGTTCTACGAGCTTGCACACCTTAACATACACCAGCTATTCCACACCTTTGCACAAACTCACACTCCCTGCATCTTGCTTACGAGTGCAGTGAGTCCTGAACGCATTGATCAAGAATCATCAGCTTCTCCGTACAATTCCGGTTCCATCAGCTTGCACACCTTAACATACACCAGCTATTCCTCACCTTTGCACAAACTCACACTCCCTGCAGCTTGCTTACAAGTGCAGTGAGCCTTGAACGTATTGACCAAGCATCACCAGCTTCTTTATACAATTCCGGTTCTACGAGCTTGCACACCTTAACATACACCAGCTATTCCACACCTTTGCACAAACTCGCACTCCCTGTATCTTGCTTACGAGTCCAGTGAGTCCTGAACGCATTGATCAAGAATCATCAGCTTCTCCATACAACTCCGGTTCTACGAGCTTGCACACCTTAACATACACCAGCTATTCCACACCTTTGCACAAACTCACACTCCCTGCATCTTGCTTACGAGTGCAGTGAGTCCTGAACGCATTGATCAAGAATCATCAGCTTCTCCGTACAATTCCGGTTCCATGAGCTTGCACACCTTAACATACACCAGCTATTCCTCACCTTTGCACAAACTCACACTCCCTGCAGCTTGCTTACAAGTGCAGTGAGTCTTGAACGTATTGACCAAGCATCACCAGCTTCTTTATACAATTCCGGTTCTACGAGCTTGCACACCTTAACATACACCAGCTATTCCTCACCTTTGCACAAACTCACACTCCCTGCAGCTTGCTTACAAGTGCAGTGAGCCTTGAACGTATTGACCAAGCATCACCAGCTTCTTTATACAATTCCGGTTCTACGAGCTTGCACACCTTAACATACACCAGCTATTCCACACCTTTGCACAAACTCACACTCCCTGCATCTTGCTTACGAGTGCAGTGAGTCCTGAACGCATTGATCAAGAATCATCAGCTTCTCCGTACAATTCCGGTTCCATGAGCTTGCACACCTTAACATACACCAGCTATTCCTCACCTTTGCACAAACTCACACTCCCTGCAGCTTGCTTACAAGTGCAGTGAGTCTTGAACGTATTGACCAAGCATCACCAGCTTCTTTATACAATTCCGGTTCTACGAGCTTGCACACCTTAACATACACCAGCTATTCCTCACCTTTGCACAAACTCACACTCCCTGCAGCTTGCTTACAAGTGCAGTGAGCCTTGAACGTATTGACCAAGCATCACCAGCTTCTTTATACAATTCCGGTTCTACGAGCTTGCACACCTTAACATACACCAGCAATTCCACACTTCGCACAAACTCACACTCCCTGCATCTTGCTTACGAGTGCAGTGAGTCCTGAACGCATTGACCAAGAATCATCAGCTTCTCCGTACAATTCCGGTTCTATGAGCTTGCACACCTTAACATACACCAGAAGCTATTCCACACTTTGCACAAACTCACACTCCCTGCATCTTGCTTACAAGTGCATTGAATCCTGAACGCACTGACCAAGAATCATTAGCTTCTCCGTACAATTCCGGTTCTATGAGCTTGCACACCTTAACATGCACCAGCTATTCCACACCTTTGCACAAACTCACACTCCCTGCATCTTGCTTACAAGTGCAGTGAGTCTTGAACGCACTGACCAAGCATCACCAGCTTCTTTATATGATTCCGGTTCTACGAGCTTGCACAGCTTAACATGTACCAGAAACTATTGCACATCTTGCAAAAACTCCTTCCACAAGCTTGCACACCGTAACATGTACCAGAAGCTATTGCACATCTTGCACAAACTCACACTACCTGCATCTTGTTTACGAGTGCAGTGAGTCCTGTACGCATTGATCAAGAATCATCAGCTTCTCCGTACAATTCCGGTTCCATGAGCTTGCACACCTTAACATACACCAGAAGCTATTCCACACCATGCACAAACTCACACTCGCTGCATCTTGCTTACGAATGCAGTCAGTCCTGAACGCATTGATCAAGAATCATCAGCTTCTCCGTACAATTCCGGTTCCATGAGCTTGCACACCTTAACATACACCAGAAGCTATTCCACACTTTGCACAAACTCACACTCCCTGCATCTTGCTTACGAGTGCAGTGAGTTCTGAACGCACTACGCTTGTGAGCAAGATAACATTTTAGTATCTTGATCCCTACTGGAAGGATTTTTTTTATAAAATCGTTTCATAGCGACCCCGTTGAGAATGCGGAGAATGCTTATTGGGTATCAGTTTAAAAAATGTTTTTTAAATTGAGAATAACTTTTAGTTTCTTTCGAGCAATTAATCAAACATCATTAAAGCGTCTCGAGTTACCTCGAAACGAATCGCCATCTCACGCTAATTGGAGGCGTTATAAAGAATTGATTCTTCATTCAAACGTCTGTATAAAGTTATTTCAATTCGAAGGCGTTTAATGTCCGTTCGAAATTTTATATTAGCCTTGTCCACATTGTGAATAAATCAATTCATAAAGTCGTTCTCTTCATAGATATTTCCAATGAAATTTCAGCTTAATCGCGCAACGCAATTAATCTTTTGAGGCATCAAACACATGTGAAACAACTTCGTTCAAGTCATTGAATAATCCATCTTGCCAGCATTTCGATAATTTATTACTCTCGCGATCTCATGCTAATATAATGTGGGGGAGTTTCTTTTCACTTCTAAAATAACTGATTCTTCAATCTCTCACATCTGCAAAAACTTACTTCAACACGTCCTATGATGATTCAATTTTCCAACAAGACTTGTCCATATTTTTTTCATACGTTATTTTAGTTTAAAGTTATTTAAAAATAAGACTTGACCGTTAAATATTTATTTTTTAAATCCTTATCGTTTTATATTTTATATCTTGTCAATATATATAGTTAATTATATTATAATTCATCGAAAGAATAACATTTCAAAAGGTCATTCCGTCAACCATCTTACGAGTGAATTTAAAATCTTGAAATAAATCACAAATCAGTTAGAATTTACATTAATAATTACGCAACCTCAAAAAGTTACAAAATGAGTCACAAATAACTTTGGCTAAATAATCAATAGAGTCTTTCGTCATCGTGGATTACTCGTATGAATCAATTCGATGGTAATTTTTTTTCACGTAAATATTTATATGTGTGATTGAATTGGTGGAGGGGGGGAGTGATACGTGTCACCCATTGGCGCCTGATTAGACGCAGTACTAAATTATCCGTCCAGTCGTGATTGCCGATTCCTCTTGACGTGTCTGGTCAACTGAGCTATCTGCCAACATATGGGCAGATCGTTCTCTCTGGCGTCATCGCTTCATCTCTCGCGATCTCAGTGAATTTCGATGTTGAGCCACTGCGGGCTGTTGATGAGCGTCTGTTTCTATTTTTTTCTCGCGTCAGCAAAATCGAGAAGCGCAGCCCATACACGGGAAGATTACAAGGTCGAAGACATTCACGTCTCTGTTATTTTTTCTTTGTTGATCTTTGCCCAATCCGAGCGTACGACCCGCGTCAACATTTAAAACTGTTCGCAGATTTTATTATCAACTCGAAAAAAAAAAAAACAAAACAAACATCTTACTCCTTTTTCCTGGTTTCTTCTCGTCTATGATATTTGGCAATTCTGACCGTTTACGTTGTCAAATCAATCGAGGAATTGTTGAACGAAGTAAACTTCCCTTTAATTTAAATTTGGGCCTTTTCATTTGAGAAAATGCGAATAACTTTTCTCTTTTAATGGGGACTAAAATTACGAGATCGAAGAAACTATAAATGTCGATCTCTGTTATTTCGTTCTTTGATCACTGCCTAAGTAAATTTATTACAAGTGACCCTTTAATGATAAAAGTATCTTTTTACGTTTCTACTCTTTTTTCTGGACTCTTTTGGTCTCGATCTTTTGCGATTCCGAGCGATCTTGTTTAAAATTAGTTAAAAAATCGTTGATTGGCGTAAATACTCCTCAGATTTAAATTCGTACCGTCTAATTTGGACCAGGAAGCTGTGAATAACTTTTCTCTTTTAATGGGGGTTAAATTACGAGATTGAAGAAACTATAAACGTCGATCTGTGTTATTTCGTTCTTCGATCGCTGCCTAAGTAAATTTATTACAAGTGACCCTTTAATGATAAAAGTAACTTTTTACGGTTCTACTCTTTTTTCTGGACTCTTTTGGTCTCGATCTTTTGCGATTCCGAGCGATCTTGTTTAAAATTAGTTAAAAAATCGTTGATTGGCGTAAATACTCCTCAGATTTAAACTCGCACCGTCTAATTTGGACCAGGAAGCTGCGAAGATTTTTCGTCGTGGATACGAGAACATTCACACCGAGCTATATATGAAACACGTTTGAGACGTTTCTTGACATTCCTCTCCCTTTCTCTCGTGGGTGAAAACTCCTCTGTAGACCGTTTTATTGTTAGTCTCAGCCGTTACGGACGCGGAACGGAGTCTGTGAGCGAGTTGAAGATACTGAGAGAACTCGTGAGGAAAACTCGCTCAATCTCTCGACTATCCAACAAATATGCCTTGAAGAAAATTTACTAAAACGTCACGACGACGTATTCGTGTGAAGTTTTATTAATAGAAACGGTCATTTTGTAAATAGATGCGAGGGTGTCTCACTGAAGTGCAATTCTACCCTAAGAATTTTACGATCGCGATAACCAGATTGGATTTCACCTCCAATGAAAAAATAATTATCATTTAATGTTATTTTTTTATAAATCATTTAATGTTATTTTTTTATAAATTATTTAATGTTATTTTTTATAAATCATTTAATGTTATTTTTTATAAATCATTTAATGTTATTTTTTATAAATCATTTAATGTTATTTTTTATAAATCATTTAATGTTATTTTTTATAAATCATTTCATGTTATTTTTTATAAATTATTTAATGTTATTTTTTATAAATCATTTCATGTTATTTTTTATCAATCATTTCATATTAAAATGCATAATTTTTAATCAATTATCAGCCCATAACGTTATTATTATTATTTTCTCGTCAATAATAAAACTTTCAAATAATCAGACGATGTGGCATTATAGTTTAAAAATGAACAAAAATACTACTTAGTTTCATAAAACTTTTACGACGCAAAAGCTTTTCACGTCGCGATAATTTCATGCCCACGTCGCTCATAAACTGAATTAAATGACAAAAAAAAGAAGAGAACATTTTTATGCAAAAAATATCGAAAGTTCTCAATGGCGTTTTTTTTTTTTAATTTGAATTTTATCATAACCCAGTTCTACGTTATATATACATTAATTATATTATACATTTATTAGAAATTATACATTAATTATTTGTGCAAAATTCCTCAAGGTCGACCGTCCTGCCAATTTTCGTATTTTTCGCGCTCTTTTCTTCCTTTATACGATTTATTTTTCTATCGTAAAAAATGAATTTCAATACATTGCTAAGTCGTGAAATAAAGACTTGTTCCTTTTAAATTCCCGTTAATTATTATTATTAATAATTATTATTTATTTCACGTTAATTTTTATTGAATTAATTTTTGTATATTCTAATATTATCCGAATCATCTACATTAATTATTTGTGCAAAGTTCCTCAAGGTCGTCTGTCCGGCCAATTTTCGTATTTTTCGCGCGCTTTAATATTATCTGAATATTATCTGAAAGAATTGTTGATTTTTCACGTTAATTTTTATCGAATTAATTTTTGTATATTTTAATATTATCCGAATCATCTACATTAATTACTTGTGCAAAGTTTCTCAAGGTCGACTGTCCGGCCAATTTTCGTATTTTTCGCGCTCTTTTCTTCCTTTATACGCTTTATTTTTTTTTTCTTCTCTCAAGCTTTCCTTCTTCTTTATTATATTCAGTCTTCGTTCCGTCGGTCCCCGTGTCTGTTCCTCCTCTTGTTTTTGTTTTCCTTATTCTTGTTCCACGTCCGCCTGGCGCCTCTACTCCGAGACTGTTGGCGGCCTTCTTCTTTTTTCTTAGCTTCATCTCCCTCCCCCCCTCTATTTCTCGTCTTCGTTGCGGCCTCACTCGTTTTGCCTCTCTCGACAGTGTTTGGCTCAGTCAGTCCCTTTTCGTTCCTCTCGATCGCTCGTTCGTTAAGCGCCTCTTCGTTTTCACTTTAAGTCTTCAACTTCTTCACGGAGTTTGGATAGAGAGATATGCTAATTCCTACCAAGCCTCCATGATTTTCGTCGTCTCTTTGAAAATTCCTTCGTAGTTTTTTCATTCGTTTTGCATGTCGCGACATTTTAGAATCATATAGACCGATATAATTTTTTTCCTCTTTGATACCCCGAAAAACGAAATCTTATCTTCGAATCATGAATTCTTCCTCATTTTAATTCCAGACTCAAGATTTCGTAGCCGATTTAAAGATTTTATGAAAATTGACTCGAAAACGAATTTATGACGACGATCAGTTTGAGGCCCTTTGAGCTGTTTAACGATTAGAAAATTATTTTAAATATTGGTTCGAAAAGTAATTCAAAGATGACTCGTTCAGCTTAAATTGTTCATATTATCTTGTTTATTGCATGAAATAATCTTAGGGAAAAAAATTCTATGCAATGTTGATAAATTTGTTTTTTTTTTTCATTGAATTTCAAAGATCATCATATTCATATTCTTTGATATCATCATATTCAAAGATTATTTTAAATGTTAGTTAAGAAACGTATCTAAAAGCTATTTTGAATCAGCCCCAAAAAAACAAGTTAAATATTAATTTATCAATTTGTTCAAAAAACTAATCCAAAAACTGCATCTCGCGCCATTTTGAGTTCATAGGTCACTATTTCTCTCCCTCTCAACAATATCGCTCGAAAATCGATCTTATCTTCCCATCTTGGATTCCTTTTCATTTGAATTCCAGCCTGTAGATTTAGTGCCGAATTTTTTTTTTTTTTTTCGAACCCCTTAAAGTCACATGATCCAAAAGATTAGGAATAGTTTGGAACGATTTGTATGGCAATGGCTAGCCAGTTCAGTTGATGATGATTTTGGGTCTCCTAAATGAGTCTACTTTGAAGAAACCCTCGACAGATTTATTTCAAGAGATTCCAGTAGGTTTTTTTTTTCTTCTCTCCCATTTCCTCTTGGATCATTTTTTTTTCATCGCGACTCGCTCGTTCGTTAAGGCACCCGAGTGTACGTCGATGACGTATTACCGGAAATGTCCGCCCCCGGGATCTCTGTCGAGTTTTCTGAACTCGTATGGCGCACCCTTTACTTTATTTTTATTTTTTTTTAATATTATTTCTTCTTTTTCCTTCTTTGGCTTACTTCGCCTGCGTTTCACGATCTCCCTCAAATGCTTTAACGCTCGCGACCAACATATCCGTGGGTTGAGAGACGATCGTCGAGTTCTCGCCTACGCGACACATCCAACTCTGCCTCTCGCATTACCGCCTCTTCTTTTTTAGCTCTCTCTCTCTCTCTCTCCCTCTCTGGCTATCTCCCTCTCTCTCTCTCCCCTCCCCCCCCCTCTCTCTTTTTGCCAGACACCAATTATCGTTCAATAAATTTCAAACGTTATAAATCAATCGTAAATGATTGAAGTAACTTTTTCTCATTTATAAATCTCGTCTGCTTCGTAATTCACCAAGGATATTACGAGAAATCAACACACTGGGTCTATCTGACCCAGAACAAAAATTTATTCACATTTACCCAGTGACAGATACAATCCTATTTATTTAAGATGCAGGTTACAAATTTAATTGGTATGGAATATAGTTTGGGCATATTAGGTATCTATGGGATCTTTTAATCAGGGCCACACTCGAGTAGCCCAAAAGTTAATAATTTTTAATTATATGCATTAGATCGCTCCTCAATTCCATTCGCAGAATTAAAAAATGATTATTTTCAATGCCAGAAATATTAAAATTCCTCGTGAAAAGTGTCCATTTAGTAATGAAATTTGAGAATAGAATATTTGTCGACGGTGGCGCCTCAACAGCTCAACAGAGTACAAAGAGGTTAAAAAATTTCCTCCCTCGTTAATTTCGTTAATATAAAAATGTAAGTTTAAGCATCAAATTTAAAGATATTGATAAAAAATATTAATCTCTTTGTTATGTGTTACAGCTGGTGCAATAACTTGTTACTGCGAGGGTCACTGTCCGGATGATCGTCAAAATGGTACATGCGAGGGTCGCCCAGGTGGACATTGTTTCAGCGCAGTTGAAGAAGTTTGGGACCCCGAAATTGGGGAATACGTGCCCGAATTTTCATTCGGATGTTTGCCACCGGACGAGCAAGGATTTATGCAATGCAAGGGTTACCTCGTACCACATTTGCAGAGTAAAAGTATCATATGCTGCAACAACACAGGACTGTGCAACAAAAATATATTTCCCGAGTACGAGCCACGTCCAACACCACCACCTGATCCAATTGCTTTTGTTTCCGGGGCGCCGCTCATAATACTCGCGGCAACACTCTCAATTTGTCTTATTATCTTCAGTATAGCGATGATACTTATCTACCGAAGGTATAGAAGAAAAGAGCGAGGACCCTGCCTCGTACCATCTCAGGGTACCCTTAAAGATTTAATCGAGCAAAGTTCTGGCTCGGGTTCGGGTCTCCCTCTTCTTGTACAAAGAACAATCGCCAAACAACTGGCCCTCTCTCAATGCGTTGGCAAAGGCCGTTATGGCGAGGTTTGGCTTGCAAGATGGCGAGGCGAAAAAGTTGCCGTTAAAGTTTTTTTCACACTCGAGGAAGCCTCGTGGTTTCGTGAAACGGAGATTTATCAAACCGTACTCATGAGACACGACAATATATTGGGTTTCATTGCTGCTGATATCAAAGGGACTGGCTCGTGGACGCAAATGTTGCTTATCACTGATTATCACGAGAGAGGATCTCTTCATGATTATTTACAAACAACTGTACTCGATCATCCGAGCTTACTTGCCATTTGTTTGTCAATCGCTTCGGGCATTGCACATCTTCATACGGAAATATTTGGGACTAGGGGTAAACCGGCTATTGCTCATCGAGATATCAAAAGCCGAAATATACTCGTCAAGAGAAATGGCGAATGTGCACTTGCTGACTTTGGACTTGCTGTCAGATTTATTAGGTGAGAGAAGAAATTCGGATAAACGAGTGTAAATGACTTTTTTTAAAATTTACCAATCGCACATTATTTTCAAATCATTTTCTTTTAAATTTTACATCTCCAACTTTTGGCCCTCTTTTTAGATTTCATCAAAATTGCCAATTTCATTACATTATCTCAATTTTAATTAATTACTTTGGCTCGATCATCTAGAGAGGATTAATGGCGATTGGTCGGGAATAAGTTGTGTTTAAATTTGTTTTTTTTCAACGGAATACATTTCACGGAATTCGCGTGTGTAAGTATATTCTGTTGAATTCGCGAATAAATAAAATGAAAATAAAAAAAAATTAAAATGGGACAAATATTTGCAGTCTCAAAGATATTTTGGACAGTTTTAAATGCTGGAATTTATCAGAAAAGTTAAAAAAAAAAATGTATACTCATAAATTTAATCCTGACGAATTACACGTAATGGCTGACGCGTGATTTTCCCACGAGTTTACTTTTCTTCGTATATAATATATTCCATGGAATTCGCGAGTACCTTTTCAATTACATCAAGCTAGTCGGTTGACTTTATAAATAATTAATATAAATGTATTCGCAATGGAAGTGGAACGAGTCAGTAATGCCGATCGATCAATTATTTATCGTTTATGTACTTTCAACTTTTTCATGATTTTATTTTCTTCGTTTTTTTCTTAATTTTTATATTTATCTTTATTTTATTTCAGTGAGAGCGGCGAGATCGACATTGCGCCAAACACGAGAGTTGGAACGAGAAGATACATGGCGCCAGAGGTCCTTGACGAGAGCCTTAATACGACCTCGTTTGATGCCTTTAAAATGGCCGATATGTACTCGGTTGGCCTCGTACTGTGGGAAGTCTGCAGACGTTGCGTTACCGGTGGTAAAGTCAGCACTGCCGAGCCTTATGCACTACCTTATCACGATGTTGTGCCCAGTGATCCTGATTTTGAGGATATGAGACTGGCCGTTTGCGTTAAAAGATTAAGGCCGATTGTTCCATCGAGATGGGAACATGATCCGGTAAGAGACATTTTTCATATTCGATCATTGCGAAAAAATTTCGTCAACTTGGCTAAGCCAAAATTATTTTTTAAATCGATTCTTAATCGATTTTTAACCGAGTCGAAAAACCTGATTCTACATTAAATTATTTTAGACCAAAACCGCCAAAGTTTTATTCAATGTGACTTAAAAACAAAAAAACCTAAAATGTTTCATTTCTTTCTCTTTAAAGATGTGAAAAAAAAATTTCATTTACTCCTAAACAATTGAATAATTGAAAAATTATATTTTCCAGCTTCTCTTCGCCCTCAGTAAATTAATGGCTGAGTGCTGGCATGGAAATCCAGCAGTTCGTTTGACAGCGTTACGTGTGAAAAAGACAATGTCAAAATTACACATCGATAATGCCATCAAGATCGTGTAGAGTTGACGAACTTTGGATTCTTTATTATTATTATTATTATTATTATTAATTATTAATTATTATTATAAATATTATTAGTACGTTATGTTAATTTCTTCTTCATTGTTCGACTGAGAAGAGACTTCCTCCCTTGTACATATTTTCTGACTGCGCGTCTTATTGTTTTCTTCTACTTTTGTTTTTTTTTTTTTTTTTCCATCTACAAGTGTGTAGACCTCGTAGTTGTCCTCGTCAACGTCGCGTCTTTTTTTTTTTTTTTTGTCAGCCAAAAATTTCCTCCATCTTGTAAATAGTTATTTTTGTTTTTATTCAATATCTAAAGCTCTTCTGAATTATTTTTCTACTGATCGAGGTAATTTTTTTATTTCTTTTTTTGTGGACGACAAGGAACCCGACGAGACAATACTTGCCCATGTAAATAATCCTCCCCTCCCCACCCCCTGGTTGTACATACCTCCAATTAGCCCTTAACAGACTGGCAGTCAGACGGAAGACTGAGTACTGAAGATTTTACAATTATATAAATTGCTGCGAATGATTTTATGAGCTAATAGTGTGAGTTTGTTCGAACGAGTGATTTAGATTTATTTTATGTATAATTTTAATTTTTAATCTTCGACAAAGTTGCAATGTTAATTATTTTCTTCCTCAGTTTGTTTGTTTTTTTTTTTTTTTTTCACATGTTTATCGTTCAATTTTTTTATTTTTTCCTCATCTTTTAAAAATGTATTGGCGATTTGTTGAATTCACCTATTGATTGTTGAGACTATTAAATATTCTACTTTATTGCAATATCGTGAGGGTGGAATTATAAAAAAAAACAAAAAAAAAAACAAGACAAGAAATTGAGAGAAAGTCTTATCAGATTATAAAAAAATCGAAAAGCAGGATACTCAAGGATTTCGAAGAGTTACAAATTTTTTAGAGTGCTCTCGTCGAAATGTATAATTATTGAAATATTTTGAGTAATTATATGTTAAAAAACAAAGATAAAAATAGCCCAATTTTAATGACAGTAAATAAATTCACGACAGATCACTAGTTAAAATTAGAAATGAAGAAACTTAAAAGATAAAAAATATCATTGAAATCTCGGGTCGTTTAATTTGGCCTAAAATCGTTGTTATCTAACTTTTCATATTTGGCATATCCTCGCAATATTACGAGCACGATTTGTGCTTCGTATCTTTATGATATCATTGTGAAAAGAAAACATTATCATGCGATTGATCGTGAGAGAAGTAAAATTAAAAAAAAAAGAAAATTAAGTATGGTTCTCTTATCAATAATGGAGGGATGTAAAAAATGGCGATAAAGATAAATTGTGAAAAAAGCTACGAGGGGGGTGAAAAAACAAGTTATTTGTAAAAAAAAAAAAAAAAATTGGGCCTGCTAGATTAGGTCAGTGGCTCAAGAGTGTTATTATGTTTGTTCGAACGAACGGATGGAAAAAGAAAGTGAGCTCGAGCGTTTTTTCTTTTTCTTTTTGTTTTTTGTTATCTGGCACAAAAATTCCAACATGCCAAAAAAACACGCTCGTAGCCCGTTGTTAATTAATTCATTGTGAATTATCGATTTGTAAATGTATTACTGATGATTGCAAAATAATGTACGAGTGATATAGTGAAAAATGTGAGTGCGTCCCGAAATGGCGGATGAAAGAAATTATGATAAATGTAAAAAAACGAAGAAAGAAGAAAAAAAAACAATGAAAAACTTTAGAAATTTGACGATAGCGTGAGCGCAATCGTAAATAATGAAATTTATATTTTTAATGAGTATTAAACGATATCATCTTTTTCAAAGTGTGTTTATTGATAATATTTTTGTACTCCTATTAGAGCACAAATGAGAATACGAAGGGAGAAAAAAAAAATGTATGAATTTCATCCCTATACTAAAAAGAAACTCGATAGAAATCTATAGAGGGCAAAATAATTGGAAAAAACGAGATTAGTTTTTTGTTTTTTTGGTTATGGGTTTTTTAGTCTTCTCGAAGAACCGGAAATTTAAAAACAATAAAACGTTCGTATAATATCTTATATATATACATAACGAAAAAAAGTTTTCTTCAAACTTCAAGATAATTATTGTTCAGAATCAAAGTTCATAGCCCCTCAATACGGTTGATTTTTTTGAAATTTTCATCTTTTGGAAACAACAGGTTGCTTACCTTTGCTAGTAAGCCTCTCAAAAGTTTGGAATTCCGACTGCGGCATGAACTCAATATAATGTGACGATCCAGAAAAGTCACTTTTCAATCTCCGTTTCGATGGCACTTTGTATTTTTTTCAAAATTCACATTAACCAAAGATGAGTGCACGTGAAAACGTTCTCAAGCTTCAAATTTCGACGGTTCAACCAGTTTCGTGAATTTGCCTACTCCAGAAAAAAGCACTAAATTAATTTTTAATCGTTGGCGATTTTCGCGTCTTTTTGAATTGTCTTTCTCTCTCGATCCCTCGCAATCGAGGCTAGCGCCATTTCTCTCGCTCTTACAAGCTTACGAGTCTTGAATCGATTCGCTGCTAGCTTCACTTCACTCCTAATCACTGCACCATGACTTTGAAGCCTCGTGATTGGCTCTAGAATTTTCTCCCAACCAATCACAACACTCAAAAGTCTAGTGAAATTCCATAAAACGAGCGGGAACAATTTCATTGATCCAAAATCATCGCTAGAGGCGCTGCATTCTAAAAAAAAATCACAAAACCATTTTTTTCGTTACACAGTTGGCCGCACTGAATTGAGTGGAAGTGAGAAGCCGTGAGTGAGAGTGTGAGAGACGCCGCTTTGCCCGGTTCCCGGTTTGCTAACGTTAACGCGTTGCCATTTTTATCATTGTATAAAAGCGTGTTCCGTGTGTTCGCGTCGTGTATTTTTAATCCACGTAGTTTTTACGAAAATCACTGACTTGGTAAGTACGAGTGATGTTGAAAAAAAAAAAAATGATTATCCTGTGACGAAGCGAAAGCCTCGACGTAATTTTTTCCGGGTCGTAGGCCATCGTTATAAAATTATTTTGACTTGCCCCGAGAGAAATGAGAGATACCCCGACGGTCGTCACGCCATTGATCATTTGGCCGCGTCTCATGATTCTTTTTTTCTCAAAAAATTCTAACATTTTCGTTCATTTGAAAATGATTCACCAATTTCGCTAATGCGTCAATGATTACATCATTTGTTTGTCTACCATAAATATCCGGCTAATCCACCACTATCCGCAAGAGTTACGGCGTAGTAATTTTCCCCTTTTAGCATTTTTAGGTTAGTTCCGGTTGACCCAAAATCATCGTTCCACCATTAATGCATTTCCTTGAGAAAAAAATGATTTATTTTCCATTTCTATGTCGATTAATTGATCATCAACTAACTACATGTATGCATTCTGGCTTGTGCGCGGTATTCGATAATTTTTTTCATTTATCCCAAAGACCCTGTGTATGCAAAATGTACATTCAATCGTCAGAATCCTAAAAAGTTGTCCAAATTTACGAATAACTGTAATTAAACAATGAAGATTATGTATAAATTTACGAGGTGATGCGGAAATGGCCGCAATTTATTCTCCTCGAGGGGTTAGGGGAGGCAGAAAGATTGTTGAGGAGTAGGGGGTGAATAGTTTCATCTGCGCATCAGTCTGCGCATCTATTCAGTAACACGGAAAATTCCGTCTTCTCAGCGTCGCGTCTCTTCGCGTCGTTAGTTTTTTCCCCTCCCAAATTTATCAATCAAAGTTGCATATGCGAAAATTTATCCTCGATACAATTCCATTCTTGTCAACATTGTCGCGATTATCAAAACAAAAGCGCTAAACAATCGGTGTATTTTTGTTATCTTGGACGCGCCAATTCTTCACGCCGGGACGCCATTTTATTATAAACTGCCGGCGTCGTTTTTGTACGTGAAGTGAGTATGATTTTTCATTCAAACGTTTCGATTTAGGTTAGATTTGTCTCGTTTGCCGTTTATTTTATTATTGCAATTGAGAATTTTTCAATAAAAGATCGTTCGGTATGATAAAAAAAAATTCGTAAATTGAGTAAAATTTTATTTGGCCGCTTGGAAAAAATTACGCGTCGCCATTGACGAGAGTGAGACACGATAGTGACTTTGGTGAAAATCAGATTTTCACATGACAGACAAGAGTGTAAGAATAATTGTGACAACGTATCGTTAAATTCACTTTGATTGATTATTATTCTGTCCTAGTTGCCTCTCTAATTGTCGTTAATTTTTTGTGGGGAGTCCCCAAAATCTTCAGGTGGCGATTTTCGCCTCCCCCCTCTGACGCCTCTGCCAGCAATTTTGTCGCAAGGCTCATTGGGAATTGATCGTAAAATTGTGCTTTCTCTCCGTTCAGGTTTCAAAACGAGTGACGAGATGCCGGGTTTTAGCAGCGTTGGAACATTCAAAATCTTTATCGGTAATCTTGCCGACAAGACCTCGAATGCCGATATTAAGCCGCTATTTGAGAAATATGGCAAAGTCGTCGAATGTGACGTCGTGAAGAATTATGGTTTTGTGGTAAGTTGATTTGAGATATAAACAAAAGAAATTCGACTAATAGTGCAGAAAGCTCGAAAAGCCATAAAACTTGGATAAAAGACGTTCAATGTCTGAGACGAAAAAAATAAGAAAGAAATTTGATCAAAATACAATCATTTGCCTGAATGCACCGGAGCATTTCTCGATAATGCCAGTGGCGCTCCTAGCTGTAAATTTTGGAACTATGCCAGTTCTTTTTTTTTTTCCTTTCCTTTAATTCAAAATAATTAACGTGCCATGTCCGCATCCTTGACTCCTTGATCCTCGAATAAAAATAATAATAATTTTTATTATATTAATAATGATAAATAATAGCACATGGAGAACGAGGAAGCCGGAAGGAACGCTATTCAAAATTTGAATAGTCAACTCGTCCATGGCCAGCCAATAAAGTGCGAGGCTGCAAAAAGTCGTAAAGGTCCAAACACACCGACAACAAAGATATTTGTCGGTAATTTGACCGACAACACTAAAGCGCCCCAAGTTCGGGAATTATTTGCAAAATTCGGCACTGTCGTCGAATGCGATATTGTCCGAAATTACGGTTTTGTACATCTCGAGGCGACTGGCGATGTTAACGATGCGATAAAAGAGCTCAATGGCATGATTGTCGATGGCCAACCGATGAAGGTTCAAGTATCGACTAGTCGCGTTAGGCAGAGGCCTGGTATGGGAGATCCCGAGCAATGCTACAGATGCGGACGCGGTGGACACTGGTCAAAAGAATGTCCCAAGGGTGGAATGGGAGGAGGTGGACCGGACAGAAATGGTTTCAGAGACAGAATGTTTGGACGCGATCCATATCCTCCACCACCGCCACCACCTTTCCTCAGGGATAGGCTGATGGGTGGTGGTCGCTTCGGAGTAAGTATCTCAGCTCATTAAAATCCTCATGATCATTAAAAAATTATTATCAATTTTATTTTTCATCTTTTTTTAACATAATTCGACCCCATGAGGCCCTCGGGCCTTAATTATTAACACGTTAAGCGGTAATCACTAAATTCTAATTTACGTTCCATCTTAATCTTAGCTGTATTTAAATTAAAACGATTATTAAGTTTTATCGTCCCGCGTGGACAATCCTTTTAAATGGATAAATTAACAATGGCGTTGGAATAATTTATCCATCACTTTGGGGGAGGGCAGGGGGAAGAGTTAAATTTTAGCATCAGGAATTTTTTAATTGCAGCATCTTTCCATTTTTTTCTCGATAATATTTCAACGAGAGAATTTATTTTAACGGCAAATTTTGGTATTATTGGTCGAGCAGGATTACGACAGTTACTACGATAGGCGAGGATTCGAGGATACGAGAGATCTTTATGAGAGGCGGTTTACTGGTATGTCAGGACCACGTGACATGGGCAGTAGTAGCACCATGCGCGGGCGTGACTTTCCACCAATGCCCCCTATGCCTGCTGCTTTAGGTATGGGAACGATGCGAGACAGTGCTTTTTCACGTGGCAATGATTATGGAATGTTCAGCAGGCGATCGCCACCCCCTAGCGGCAACAATGGACGATTTAGGTGAGTTAAAAACTACGAAAATATTTTTTTTTTAAATAATTTATCATAAAAGTTCTGATTTATCCCAGTCATTGATTTTTTTTTAATAAGCACTAAAAAAAAAAAAGAAACAAATTGCAATGAAAATTTCCAACTACGCCATTTTATTTCAAATATTGAGCTATTTGGCCCAAAAATATTAATAATTACGATTAATCATAGAAAATACGATTTTTTATTTTATTTTTTCTCCCAAGTTGGGAATACTTTTTTGAAGGAACGTTTATTAAAAAATATATTTAGGATTTTTTTTTCATCCAGCTAAGATTATAAGTGTTTATAATTATTTCATATTATTGAGTATTTAAAAATATTATTTAAAATTATAATTTTTCCAATGAAAACAAAGCGCTGAAACGCCATTATCGGTCTCGAGAAAAAAAAAAAAAAAAGCTCAATATTGAACACCATGAAAATATTATCAAATAAGCTCAATCATAATTTAGAATCCATTATTTATTGTAATGCTGTTATAGTAGAGGCATGTACGAGGACTTCAGCCGAGATTCCTTCGAGGAACGTAGGTGAGTAACAAATTTCGCTTTTGAGCAAAAATTTCAACAAAAAAAAAACAAAAACAAGAGAAATTGAGTTATGAAGGGAAAAAAACACCCTTCACTCTTGCCAAAAAAAGAAAAGGAAAACAGAAATTAATTCGTTAATTTCTGTGACTTTTATCACTCTAATGAAAGGGTGAAAAAATTGCTTTGGCCAAAAACCTTAGGGGGGGAGGGGATGAAAAAAACGAGTTATGGTAAAAAAAAAACGCCCTTCACTTTTGACAACACAAAAAACAAAGGAAACAGAAATTAATACTTAATTTTCTGCAACTTTTTCATCATTATAGAAAAGAAAAAAGAAAGCAAAAAAAAAAAAAGAATCCCTCGTTCGTTTCGCCGTCGCCCGGTTGCACTTTTCTCGACGTCGCGAAAGCTCCTCGGTGTACCAAAAGAAAAAAAAAAATACGCACAAATTTTAGTTATTAATTCGGAGAGAATCGCCATCGATGTAATACGAAATAATAGAAAAAAACGTCAGGCGGGTGAAAAAAAAAACGCGCCCAGAGTTGAAAAAAAAAAAAAAAACAAAATAGAAATAATGAAATGATGAGCGAGGCTGTGAAACGTTAATTTCGCGCGCTACGGTCTCGGGGAACCCGACGTGGAAAAGAGCTATCGGCGCACTGGTTAAAAAAAAAAAGAAAAGTCTCAACGATCGCAACCAAAACCCTCCCAAAAGTTTGCTGTCTTTACCATGAGTAATTATCGCTGTTCGATTCGTCCAGTGACGCATTCGAAAATTGGCCGATTAAGAATTCACGATTTCCTTTTCTCGTATTCCATTTTTCAACAGTCAATTAAAATTGAAAAAATTAAACTTTTTTTTACATGTTGAATTCAATTTTTTAATTCATCTCGAATAGCTTCTGGCAAGTTTGATCAATTTTATATTTAAAAAAAAACAAAATTGTATCACGAAGCAAAAAACTAATAAATTTGTCGTATGGAAAAAAAATTATGTATATATTCAAATTATTATTATTATTATCATACAAGATTTATAAAACAAAAGTGCAAGCCGTAACTTTAGCGTTCAATTTGGTCAAAAAAAGTTCTTAATCGTCCAACTCCAAACTGTATCGCTCAGCCAATTTTCGAATAGCAATAAATTACTAGAATCGAAAAATTTCTATAAAACGAAAACTATTTTTTCGGAAAAAATGAGTCAGAGAGAGAAAGTGAACGAAAAAAAAAAATAGATCGTAATAAGCGAATAACGGACGGTCTTGAATTGACGGTAAAAAAAAAAATTAAAAAAAAAAATGTAAAATGTTTGTTCGTTAGCAGACCGGGAATACGAGGGCCATCGCCGTCGCGCCGGTTCGCACCATACTAAATCGTCGCGTCGGGATATCGGATCGGGTCTCTCGGTCTGTGTCCGTCGTCGTCGGTCAGTATACGTCGTCGTCGTCGTCGTCGTCTACGTCGCCAACCCGCCGTCGTCTCTTCGTCGCCTGTCGTCGTCGTCGTCCTCGTCCTCGTCGTCGCCGTCGTCGTCTACGCCGTCGTCGCCGTCTCCCCCGTCTCTTCTTGGCGTCTCCGTCTGCGCCGTTGTCTACTTCGTCGGCTCTACGATCGTCGCTGTTTGCAGGAAGCCTCTCGGGACCGATGATGATAAATTATTTCCCCTCCCCCCTTTCCTCCCTTGCCGTCCGAGTATAAAAAAAATCGAACCCAACAAAAAAACTTAAAAAGGAAAAAGACTCGGAGAAATTTGCGATAATCGCGATAACTAATGATGAAGGCAAATTTTTGCAACTATTTAATAGTAATGATGCAACTATTTTATAGTCATGAGGGTTGGCACTGTTTGGCATTGTTGAGTAATGAAATATTATTTAACAATTAAATAGTCCAAAGGTTTTTACTATAAAATAATTAAATAATATTTAATAGTGACATATAGTGCCAACTTTTTACTATTAAATAGTCGCATAAATTAAAAAAAAAAGAATCATCAATCATCAAGTTTTTGTGTTAGCAATTTCTCTGTGTTCAAATATTCCGAAATGAGAAGAAGAAAAAAAATCGTCCGTTTCAACCCCTGAACGCACCACCAGTCCACCGCTCCGCCCGTTTACTCGTTGTAGGGAACAAACGGGAATCCCCAAAATGCGATATGCTATATATATATATATATGTTATATAACTTCACGAACAAATGCCGATAAAAAAAAAAACAGTCGGCACGCAAAATTGATAATTCGCATCGGTAAAGGGAAGAATTTAAAACGAAAAATGGCGCTCGTTGCGAGAACGAGAAAAAAAATCACGACGACGATAAAACATTCGATGACACAAATTTTGACTACAACTTCTACACTTTTGTTTCACACCCTAAAAAAAAAAAACTTTAGCTTCTCACCAATATTTTTATTCCCTGTTGAATTACAAATTGACGCACGAGGAGGGAAAACAAAAAGAGATCGCGACAAATGAGGGGATACCGTGGAATTGACAAACAATACGATTTTTTTTTTTTCTATTCTTTTTTGCACGAAAAATAAACTTGAACGCGACCCCTCCCGGATTCTCATCCTCGTGTCGTTGTCTATGTCTCAATATTTTTCGGTTTGTTTTCCACCCTTGTAAACATGATATATTATTTGAAAAAAAAAAAGAGAGAAAAAAAATCCGGACAGAGAAATATTGTATTGTCTTAGACGTACGTCGATTTTGAGAGAAAATCACAAAAAATGAAAGAAAAAAAAAACTCCTCATATAACAATATAGGCATAGTAACGTAATCACCTTTTTATTAAGCTAGAATTATAATAACTGACTCGATGAGAAATAAAATTAATAAAAATACAAGAAAAAAAAAAGAAAATAATTAACGATAATACAAATAATATTCCTGAATATAATAAAAATTAGAGAATTTTCAAGGGACTAGGGAAAAGAGAGTTTGCATATTTAAAATTTAATAAAAAAAAAAACGAAATTCGGCTCGTTTAGTTTATACGTGAAGGACAATTTTCGACAAATATGAGATTGAAATTCTGAAATATAACTTTTTTTTTTTTTTTCAATATTTTTTCTCATACTCCAGACGGGCTGCACGCATGATGCAAAAAAAAAAATGGTTGATTTTGTAAGCTCGTAAAAATCGGAAACGAGAATGATGAATTCGTGTTTTCCAAGCCCCTTGCTAATCATAATTGATAATATTGCTGGATAATGTGTAATAAACGTAACGGAAGCGAAAGAAAAACCGTGAAAAACCGTAGTGATGTAATTGTGAAATTTCAATTTGAACAAAGAATACTGAAATATATAATTCGTGTAATTTTTTTTTTGTTTTTCGGTGCGAAAAAAATTCGCGCGATTCCCACTGAGAAAAAAAAAAAAAAAAAGAAGAATTTTATACCTTTGACCTTAAAAATCGTCTGCCCTGACCCCAATCACCCTTCACAAAGCCTGAAAAAAAATAGTACGACTGTTTGAAAACCGGCCGCGCTTCGCTGGCTTCCTGCGTCGTACGCGTCGTGTTCCGCGCTCGCTCGCGATTCGCGCAGACGCGTACTTTTTATCCGCCATTTGCTTTTTATTTTTTATTTTTTTATTTTCTTTTACTTTTCATTCGCAATTAAAGGGCACATCGTTACTCTCGTGCCTTGCATATAAATATCTATCAGAAATTACACACAAAAAAATGTTATTGTTAATGTGCTGATGAGAAACTCAATCCTGGATAAAAATCAAGGCCATTTTTCATCGCTCCACTCTCTTTTTCTCACACTCTCAATTGTTAATGTTCTTTTCGCTTCCATGACACATAATGGGTGATCCTCCATTTTCCTCTCATCATCCGCCATTTTGTTGTCGAACTCAATTTGCGCTAAATTTGAATTCTCACCTTCAGTCTTCCTCTCGCAGTGTTGCCTGTGTGTGTGTGCGTGCGTGCGTTTTGTTTCGTCTCAATGTGTCGTGCGTGCCTTTTTTTTGTCGCTGGTATCCGTTCAATAAAGAAGCTTTGAAACTCGACAGAGACAACAGCAGCGATAACGAAAAAGCAAAAATGAAAAAAAAAAAAAAAAAAAAAAAAAACGGTTTTTTTAAGTTTTTTTCAAGCACCTTTTCCATATAAATTTAACATGTCGGCCATTTCAAGGTTCAAGGAATGACCGTCTGGGGCGCAACGATACGCGTTTGGGGGCAAAGCACCACCCGATTTATTTCAGAAATCATTGATTAGAAAAAATAAACAACGTAATCGACTTTCGCTATTTGAAAAATCTTTTTCAATTATCGAAAAAGAAAAATGTGAATAAGCCAAAATCATGTTTGCAGTGTTGACTGATATTTTTTAGACGACACTTCGGATAATATCGCGAGCTAGTGTACCGAACGGGTTGCAGTACCGATAAGTCGATTCGCGTATATGCAGACGTGGATTATTATTATAGTAACGAAAGAAAACATCGAGACGAAAGAAAGAACTTCACCTTCCTCTGTCTCACGTGACTTATACACGCAAGGGAAAAAATCCTCGCACTACGTACATAACAATTTTCTATGCACATTCTCGTGTGTTCTACTTTACCTTATGATAGCCTCAATTGTTTATTTCGTAGAAACATTAAATAAATAATTATTCATATTGTATATGCGATGAAATATCAACTTGTTTATTAAAAGCATGTTGAGAATTAAATTCAGGGGCGTGATATACAATAATAATAATTACCCATAATCCTTCGTTAATCGCGAGGATCAAATTCTAATTAAAGGAAGTATCACAATTGGAGAAAATCGACCTAAAAATGTAACTCGAGGCCCAAATCCTCTGTATCAGCTATCCCCGTGGCGAAAATTTGCACTCGCTCTACTCGGATTTTCGGAATGTGGAACTCGGAACGGTTTTCCATTTTTCACCGGCCAATCCGGGATTCCCTGCGGAGCGTGAAAGAGACGCGAGCCGGAAAAAAACCGTTTTGCGGAATTAAAAAAATGGAAATAGAGAGTGAATTAGAAAAAATGCACCACGCCAGAATTCGTACATGAAGGGCCCTTTGAATATTGTAATCTAATGTGATCTAGGCATTGATATCAACGATGGGGTGTACCGGACTGTGTTTAATCAAACGGCCTGAATATTTGGAAGGCTAATTATTCACGAAGAAGGCCAAAACTTGACCAAATTCCTGGAAGATTCGTTGAAATTGTGATGATTTTCTGTCGACGTCATCTTGGACAACATTCAGCCAGTCGCCATTGTGTCTTGCGTAAGATCAACAACTAAAAAGCTTCGAATGATCTGGGATAGAAAAAAAAAAAAAAGAACGTTACGATTGAACAGCAGCGCTCTGAAGAGAAATGTTTTCTTTCTCAGGTGAGCGCCACCTGTGATAGAATGAGCAATTGCCGGGAATCCCCGAAAGAATTCACCGTTGGAATGAAAAGGTAAAGTATTTGAATCTACGAATGTTATTGATGTTGTTTTTAGTTACGAACGACAATTATTTATAGGCAGGTAAGGAATTTGTAAATTTCGTATACCGATAAAATCTTCGCTTCGTTACGCTTCAGTCCCTCTAGAGGGAGAAGTCTAGACAATAAATATTTATTTTAGAAAATTCTGTAAATTATTATCCTCCAACTTCATATGTTTCACTAAAATATTTACACCAATTCTTTTTCAACTCATTTAACTCCCTGCTGAAATTTATTGGAGTTAAAGTAGGAGTTGGAAAAAGCTAAATCCAAAGGCTTTGATCAATTAACTTTCACTTATGCACAATAAGCCTCGATTATTTGAAACAGGTGGAACCGGAGACCGTACGAATAATTGAAAAAAAAAAAAAAAAAAAACGGATAATTGGATTCTCTATAATATAATGAAATGAGTCACCAAAAATTGCAACCTTATCGCTAGTATGCTCGCTTTTGCTAATATTGACGTTTTTGTTAAACAAAACGATAGTTCCTTGCGTATTCTTTATAAATTTTTATCTACGCCTTAACCGAGAGCTGGTAAAAAATGGTACGGATAAACCAACCCCGGATAATCAAGCCTTTAATCTAATGATTTACTAAAGTAGACAGAATATATATGCTGTATCATCGACCACGAAAGACTTGACACCTGGCAATTATTGTCAGAAAGGTGGGGCAGCACGCCTACTACGAGATAGCTGCAATTTTCGAGACAGTTGAGTTTTCGAAAACGATAATAGTTGAGTCATATGACTGATTGATAGACGAACTATTATTTTCCTCGAAACTCAACTGTGTAAATAAAGTTTACAGTTTTTGTTACTGACTTGAGTTCTATATCACCCTTCTGGTGATGTGGCACACCGACGGATGGTAACAAATCGCAATGGAAAAAAGCATATAAGATTTTTATGCTTATGTTCATTTGGCATGAAAACCTATTTTGCTTTCGTTCTTAATATCAATCGTCTCGAAGAAATAAGGGAAGACGATATGTTAACATACACAATACGCCAAGGCATTGACATGGTACATCGCTTTAAGGCTTGAAATTTATCTGTTTTACAGTTTGATTCAGTATAAAGCTTATCAACATTTGTAAAAGGCAAACAAACAGCTTTGCTATTTGATTTTGCTGATAAAGCAAACGCTACAATGATGAAGCTACATTTAGTTTGGACTATAGTTGCCTTTTCAAATTCTCTTCAGGCTCGATCTATTTTCGAATGCTTTGCAATCATTAGAAACTCCACTGACCTTAGCGCAGTTCAAGCTGTAAAATAAATTTTTAATTTAGCATTAGAAAGAGTCCCAAGATAATAGCAGTATTCTGCTGAACCTCTTGAGAGCCAAAGGAGATCCGTTTTATCAATTCTTTAAAAGAAAACTGTGAACTCAGATCTGAAGAGAGGGGAGTCTTTGTGTTTCATTCTGGGCGTCTAGTCGGCCTATGGAACGTGGAACTTCAGTTCACGCGTGATCGCGACGCCGATAGGACTTTCGTAAAATTTATTAACGTCCAAGTTCATATACACTTCTACAAATATGGCAGAAGAATTACAGTACGCTATACCCGCCACATTTAACCTCTCCATGCCGTTTGATTTCGCGCGCATATTCGAATTTTTTGAAATTCGAGGTTATGTCCGCCATTCACACGCTTCTTTATTTTTATTTTTTTTATCAAAAATTGATTAATTCAAGAATTAGATAAAAATATTAACTCTAGTACTTTAATTAGCATAGATAAATTTTCTATTTTATTCGTATAGATAAATAATAATGTTAAAAAAAAATGCTTGAAAATTTAGAGGTTATGTTTCACATGCATGTGCTTTCTTAAGCAGTTGGTAGTTTTTTAAGAATATAAAGATTAGTTTTTTTCGTAGTGGAGAGAATGAAACAAGATAATTTACAGAGAGGGTCTTTTGTTGGGAATGGGTAATCCGTTGCTCGACATATCGGCAATCGTTGATGAAGATTTTCTCAAGAAATACGATCTAAAAGCCAACAACGCAATACTCGCAGATGAGAAGCACAAGCCGCTCTATGATGAATTGATAGAACAATACAAAGCTGATTTCATTGCTGGGGGTTCGTCCCAAAATACGATGCGTGTAGCTCAAGTGAGTTTTTTTTCCCATAAATGCTCATAAAATTTTAAATGCCCAACCCAAATGTAAATGGTAAGATAACCGTACCAATGCTTGGACAAGTACCAGTCATTGGACACTTGTGTATATTTAAATTTATTACGAGTGTTATTGACAAACAATCATAATTAACAATTAAAATCGAATTGGGTGGGTTTTACACAAAGTACATTTATTCCAAAATACGAATAAATTTTGAATCAAAATGAGCCCGATTCAAGTCATTGCCAATAAACTGGTTAATGGATGTGTTTTCAAGCTTTAAAGTGTATGTTGGATTGAACAGTTTATACTGAAAAAAAAATTAGGATGATTTAACAAAGATTTTCAGTAAAAACTCACTGAGTTTGTACAGGCAAAACTCTTTAAATCCACGAATTTTCAAATTTAAGGGCATGCCAAAAAAAGGCATCAACATCAAAATATTCATTATCTTAACAATTAATGGATGAGTTTTTTTTTTAAATTAGATAATTGACTGAAAAATAATTGCCAGAATATGTTTATGCTAAAACTTATAGTGAGTTCCAGTCGAGAACAGAAATAGCCTCGTATTTCCGAGATTAAATGTGTTGCCTCATTGCAGTGAGATAAACCGAGAGTTGCGCAATTACAAGATTTTTTTTTTTTTTTTTTTTTTGCAATTCATTAGGCAAATTCCACGCTTGCTACATAGCACGTTCATAATGCTCATAAACTTTGCTGAATCGTCGATTACGTAGTTTTATTTATACATGCTATCTGATGAGGCAATACGGCCTTATTATTATGACTGTATCTAGTACAAACGAGCACATGCGTAACTCGTGACTCGGCTATTCGATGAAAAAAAAAATATTTCATTTTTTAAAGTTTAAATCGATGTTAAGACCACATAAAAAAAATTACGCCATTTTTTTTAAATTAATTTTTGAGATTTTTAAGGAAAAAATGTATTACAGATTTTTTTACCGACTGTCGGTATCTCACATTACAATTATAGTGTAAACACGTTTGCGATTGTACCACAACAAAATCCTCGGTAAATGATCTCAAAATAGTCAGAACAAACTCTGATAACTAGAATAATAATAATAATATCGTTGGACGGCGCAAATGGTGAGTTCATAATTATAGTGAAGCTTTTCAATAAGTTTAAAGCCGAACTGATTATCGTGTTCCATCACAAGTATTATTATTATTATTATTCCAGCATCTCACATTTTAGAGAATATTGTAAACTCTTTTTTTAAATTCTTATTCTTAGCTTATTTCACTAATAAAATTTGGAATTAAAAAATATGCGTTAGTCCGTAAAAATGTACACAGAATAGTTTACGCATTAACGTAAAATGGCTCATCTCATAAATCCATTATTACAGGAACGATTGCGTTTCTGATTTTTTAAATATTTGGGTCCAAAGAAAGTTCTCATGCGTAATTAGTAAAAGCATGAAAATCCAAGTTGCTTTAGTCCAAAAAATTATGGCGATTTTAAAACATGCTGCTGAATCTTAACCGAGATCGACTCAGTCGGTAACAAAGCTGTCTTCGTATTTTCTCTCAGACGAATGGAAATCTGCTCTTGACGCGTCTGTTTAGCCGCATAACACTTTAATTTACTTCGCTTCAGAGAATAATATTAATCGTCTGAAAAAAAAAATAGAGTAACGCAATTTTGTTATCGACCGTGGTATTTAAAATGATCTCTTCCGCACAGGAAAAATTGATCTGTTATCCCAATAAAGGTTTGCTGTAGAAATATCACATTCGTTAAAGTAGAAGATAAATTTTTCAGTGGTTCTTGGAAAAACCCAACGTTTGTACTTATATGGGCTGCGTTGGAAAGGACAAGTACTCAAAAATTCTTGAGGAACGTGCCCGTAACAGTGGCCTCAATGTTCGTTACGAATACACGGAATCCGAGCCAACAGGAACTTGCGCAGTTCTAATAACCGGCAAGGAGCGTTCATTGTGCGCCAATCTCGCCGCAGCAAATTGTTTCTCGCAATCTCACATAGCCCAGCCAGATAATCGAAAACTTCTCGAAGATGCAAAATTCATCTACATTTCCGTGAGTCTTGACTAAAAAAAAAACAAAAAAAATCTTCCATTTCAAGATTTTTTTCATAACGAGATGAATTATCTCATGATAAATAATTATCGTTCTATTACATAAAAAAAAAAAAATTCTTAATTCTATACTCCAGGGATTTTTCTTGACAGTCAGTCCGGAAACGATACAGGAAGTTGCCGAGCATGCGCGCGAAAAATCAAAAATATTCGTGATGAATCTCAGCGCACCTTTTATCTGCGAAATTTTTGGCAAAGCAATGAGAGCTGCTATGCCATATGTCGATTTGTTGTTTGGTAATGAGGACGAGGCTGATGCTTTTGGAAAAATTAACAATTTCAATACAACGGATCGTCGTGAGATTGCGCTGAAAATCTCAAATCTTGATAAAATCAACGATAAGAGAAAACGCGTTGTCATTATAACGCAGGGCTCGGAACCCGTTATCATGGCAAAGGATAATGAAATCACAGAATTTCCTGTGAAAAAATTGCCGGAGGAAAAAGTCGTTGATACTAATGGCGCCGGTGACGCTTTTGTCGGAGGTGAGGATGGAATAAAAAAACCCCAATAATTTCTTAATTCAAATTCAATTTGAGCAACTTGGAAAATTTATCCATAAAAATGATTAACTTTTGGTTTTTTTTTTTTAATTATTTTGACTCAATTTTTATATCTGAATGATAAAAAAAAATTGTTTTCTTTTATCACAGGTTTTCTAGCTCAATTCATTCAGGGGAAAAGCTACGAGACTTGCATAAAGTGTGGAATTTGGGCAGCAACGCAAATAGTTCAGAGATCTGGCTGTACTTACGATGGAAAGCCCAATTTTGCGCCCTGACTAAGGAAAATCTCATTGAAATTTTAGTAAATTGTTGTACTTAATGAAATAAAATTTGAAAAAAATATATATATTTTGTTTACCTCGATAAACGCCCAGTGTTGAAAATATTTTTTGCCAAAATAAAGAGAAAATAATTCTAGTATCTAATTCTATTATTCTGCTAATTGTAGGATTAATAAGGTAATTCCAATTGCTGACCAGCTCCATAATTACAAGTATCAACAGAAAAATAATCATCAAACAATTCGATGGTGAAACAATTCCGGGTGTACAGGAATAATCCCAATTGCTGACCAGCTCCATAATTACAAGTATCAACAGAAGAATAATCATCAAACAATTCGATGGTGAAACAATTCCGGGTGTACTGGAATATTGAGTTCGCCTGAGGATTCACCAGCTTGAGGAAAAAAATATCCGTTGACGTTTCTTCATGGGAGATTAAAATCTTATATATATATATATATATATATATATATATATATAATAATGTAATAAAAATTATTTGACCACGTCACGTTTGATCAAATATATTTTTTATTGGTTATGAAAATTCGAATGCAGATTGTCAGTGCAAATTGTTCGATCTACAAGCAATCGCCAAACGACACTTATTTCGAGCTCAGTGCTCGTGAAAAGCTGCAGCGAGCGGGAGTCTGTACTGCGCATATAAATTCACGTATAAACGTGTTTACTATAATTGTGGAACGACCTCGTGTAAAACATTTTGGCATAACACCGTACAAGACCATAGAAGAAACAAGTTAATTGGGGTACTTGCAATAAGTATTTCAATGAAAAAATCATCAACCGACTGAATAACATTAATAAATTTGATAATTAACCACAGCGATAATACTTTACGCGTATTATTTCGACATGATTTCTTTCGCTCATTAATTTCCAATGAGAAATCAATCGTGTTAAAAGATAAAATTTCTATAATTCAAATAACCCGCGATTATGTGTATATATGTTGTTCTGCTTTGGTCTAACGCGCCGCTATGCGGCAATAAATTGAAGCTACCAACTCTACACAAAGTATAGCTTACGTTCGCAAGCACAGCGTGGCGCCACCATCGCACTTAAAAACGTTCGTTTCTCTATCGTCGTAGCCGCGGCGCGAGAAGCCCCCGAACAAACACACATCCTATACCAAAAATAGTAAAATACCGCGTGCGCAGTAGCAGGCACGGCCATCTTCGTCAAGTGGGTAACCTTTGTTGATTTGTGAAATGTGACGCCCGCGCGCACGTCGTGTCGTTTCGTTCTCGTAGCCTTTGCTCGTTATACTCGTCTCTATAACGCAATATTATTTATTTTTTTCAATACACATGCACACCTCGGGGTGTTAAATTTAACTGTAATTCTTCTCGTTTAATCGTAATTTTAACACGAGTAAAAGTGAGAGAAGGAGAAAAATATTTAGAAACGAGATTACAAAGTGTATTAAAAAGGTGAAGTGGACGGTAACAAAAAAAGTACCGTGTTTGTCAAAAAAAAAAAAAAATCCCTGGACGAGTGCTAGGGAGGAAGGGAGAGGGAAGTCAGACAGCTAACGCAGCGGTGTGTGCAAAAATTGTACTATCCATCTAGTACAATTTAAACATATAACACACACATTCTCTCTCTCTTTATATATATATATAAATGTATATATATATATATATATATATCTATATAACTAAACTATAGTGTAATATTTCTCCGCGCTACGTCGTCGCGTTCTGTCGACGTCGTCTACCCAACATTGGTGTTTTTTTTCTTATGTGTGGTGAAATGCGTTGATCAGTTTTTTTTTAAATGAATATATAAAATGCTCCTGTGATTGTTTTACTCGCAGTGTCAATCGTATAATTTTATCATCGATACGTGTGTGTGTGTTTTGTGACATTTGTGCAGAAACCTGGTACATGGAAATTGGGAATTACGCTTTGATATACACATGGGAACTTACTGAGAGAAGGTAAAATACCAGTTGGTTCGTATGCGCTCGTGTGTGTGTCTCTCTCTCTCTCTCTCTGTGTGTGTGTGTGTGTGTGTGTGTGTGTGTGTGTGTGTTTGTGTGCAATGTATGTGTGTATAAAGGAGAGGAGGCGCGCGCGTCCGTACAGGGCGTCACGCGCGATGCGCTCACACACGAACGAAGAGGAAGTGAGACAGAGGGAGAGGGAAAAACTAAATAGAGTGAGAGAACAATATTGCTAGTGTGCGAGAGAGATGATTGGAGGAGCGAGAGCGCATGCGTCTTCCGTCTCACTTCACCTCTCGTTTAGGCACACATATTCATACATAAAACGATTATACTACCATGTACATTATAGACGCTTATACATACATAAATTACACACACACACACACACACACATAGATATATGCGTGTGTATGCACTAACGTATTATTGTGCATATATATGCATATTCGAGGATGTGTATACATATTACTATAATGCTACTATACACGTAAATCCCTGGATCGGTCAACGCGTACGTGTAGAAACGTTTGCAACGGGGCTCGTGCGTCGAGGCGCACAGCTCATTCCCTCTTTTTTTTTCTTTTTTTTGTTTTTTTTTTTTTTCACGAGCCCAGGCGCTCTTCTACCTTCTCCTCCTTCACCTCAACTTCCCTTCACAATAATGTGCTCTCCTGAGCGCACACGGATCGCACGAATCTTCTTTCTCACTCGCAAAGCTTACATACTGTACATATGCGGTGTGTGACGATGTTGCCTTTGCTCAGAGCCTCTCTGGACTCGTTCGCGCGCGCGGGCACTCCGGCTTGTTCGATGCCTGTTTGCGCGACCGAGTTTATAACCGTTTTTTTCCTTTCCTCCCATCTTTCATCTCGCTCAGGCGAAGTTTCAATCGTACAAAATTATGAGTTTAGGTTATGTTTTGAGGGGGGAAAAAAAAGGTTAAATTGCAAAAAAGACGAGAATAGATTCGATTAGATGCTATTTAGCAATGATGTTTATAACCTCTCTTTTTCCTGCCATCTTCGATTTCATTCAGGCAATGTTTCGATCGTCTACAATTATGAGTTAAGTTATGTTTTTGAGGAAACAATAGCCGAATTTCGTAAAGTAGCAAATGAATTTGAGAGTAATTAGATGTTACTTAACTTGGATTTTTGCTTCATAGGCCGTTTGGAAGGCTTTGGGAAAGTTTTTATGCAATTTTAGGTCCATGCTTGAAAGCCTCGTGGACTGATGAAAACTGAAATCTTTACCGATTCAAAATTTATTATCGTGGGAGAATTTTTTAAGTTTTATTTTTTTGTATCGTTTAGAAGTTGTCCTAGATTTGGAAATGATGGTAAGATCGTTCTAGGGTTTATTTGTGGATGGACCGGGAGATGGAGTGAAAAAAAAATTGATTAAAGCTTCGAGCGACAATGTGGGAAAGATTGAGAAATGTATTAGCTGGTAACTAGCTGTACTTGTGGTAGTATTGAAGCGCGTAACGGCCATCAAGATGGCTGCTGCTGTTGCCCGTCGGGAATCGAGCTCGAACGGTCGCCTCGAGTTTTAATACACACGACGGATGGCGCGCGCAAACGTCTGTATCACTCTTACGCCGTGACTAATTCGTCCCTGGTAAAACTCTTGAATATTTCGTACATCGGACTTGGGTGTAATATATAAAAAAAAAAAAAAAAAAAAAAAAAAAAAAGTAAGAATCGACCAACGCTGCCCCGCCGACGGCTGTGACTCACGTTTGCCGACGGGCAACGAATCATCAAATTTAAATTATGTCTAATTTCCGCTAAAAGATACAAAAATTTACTCTTCGTATCTAAATTTACATAATTTAGTATTTTTAACGGTTAATATTTGGGGGAAACAATGATTCTTTTTTGTTTTTGAGATGCGGTTGAAAGTTTCCGACGGCGAGAGAGGAATTTTGTGCCGTCGGCGGACGATTAGTGCTATATATATATATAACAGTATTTTTGTTCTTACGAATGAAGGGTTTGTATGCCATTCTTGAATATATTTTCTGTAGTACTTATAACGACGTATGAATAGCGGAATTTTCATACATTTCATGCCTTTCTAAACATAATAAGAGTAATTAATTAAACAATACTCTTATAATTTTTTTTTTAAACGACAGTAATTTCTAATGTCAAAAAAGTGCTTCATAATTTTTTTTTACCATCCAGCAGGCCAGAAACAGTGGCAAGTATATAAGTAGAATAAAAATTGAATTATTTTCACCACTTGAATCGCGAAAACTTTTTCTATTTTCAAAAATTGCTGCACAAAAATTTCATAGCCCCAAATTTGATTTGTCCCTGAGGTCAAAGTTGAGTATTTCGACAAATTCCTTGAAATGTCCACAGTACCATTTTTGTACCTATGATAGATATCAAATTAGGAATTAATCCTCAAAGCTAAGATTAGATAATAAAAAATATTTTAAGAGAATTTAATGTAGAGACTCAAACGAGACTGAGTGAGGCATGCTGGGTCACGCTACTTATGTCTTTTATAATACAAGGTAGAAAAAAAAAAAAAAAAAAAAAAAAAAAGAAAGGAGAGACTGCGATGGTGAGTCGGGGCTTGTGAACCTGAGGAGAGCCCAGGTCGAGTCGCCACGGGACGCTATCGTGTCTCCTCCTCGTACATACATAGCTAAAAGAGGGAAGGCTAAAGGGAACAACATCGAGGCGAACGAAAGCAGCAGCAGCAGCAGCAGCAGAGCAAGCGTTGAAGCAGCTGCTACTCAGTTCTCGTGTGGCCTCTCTCCGTGAGTGCTCATGCCGGTATGTGTTGTACTAAAGAGAGAGATGGCGCGCGAGAGCTCGGCCGAGCGGGGTAGGGGCGCACGCGGCTACGCGGGGTGGAACGGGGATAGAGAAAGGTAGGGACACTGTGCAGAAACACAAGACGCCTATAGTCAAATGGTAGGGGTAAAAACGTTCGTCGCAAGTCGAGCTCGTTCGAACTGAACAAACCGGCGAGAGCGAGAGAGATAGAAATTACAATGTTGCGCTATGGGAAGCACGAAGGAAGTGAGACGTATGAACGAGAGAGAGAGAGAGAGAGAGAGAGAGAGAGAGAGAGAGAGAAATGGAAAAAAAAAAGTCACGAGTTTGTGTGAGTCGAGAGGGATTTTACAACGAGGCGAGACACGGAACACCCGGCAATATGCGTAGCTCCGCGTCTCTCTCTCTCTCTCTCTCTCTCTCTCTCTCTCTCGTATTATATATATATATATATAGTCACTTATACAGGCCACAAACCGGACAAATAGACGGACATTTTCTTACCGCTCTGACAGGAATTTTTTTTTCCATCCTTTTAATGAGAACGAGAGAGATAAGGTGGAAAAAAGATGGAGCTCAATTGTCAAAATGGAATTTACAGTTTTATGAACTTGAGTGGTGAGATATAGGGAGAAAAAGAGTTAAGGGAAAGTTGGGTTTTTGTTAGGTAAGGAAAAAAAAATATTTGATCGATTGGTCGCTTAGAAGAAGAAGTAAGATCGTTGAATTGTACGGAAAATTTAAATTGCATCAAATTCAGCATTCGACACAATCTGCGAAATGGTCAGATATGCAAACTGAGGAAGGTTTTTTTGGGTCAGTGAAAAAAAATGCCCTGGTGAAATTTGAACTTTTTCATATTTAAAGTTTATTAAGCGCGTCGATTTTCATCGAAAATTTAAATTCAACTTGAATTCTATTGAACGGCCTTGAGATGTTTTTAAGTAAAATTCAAAAGGCATCGAATACACAATGCAGACTGGCAGGAAAATGCAATCTTAGCTAAGATCCAACAAAGAGATATATAAATTTGGCGAGAGTCCATAGAAGAGTTGTGACCTGCGACTTGAACAGACCACTTTTTAGTTGAATGGAAATTGTATAATTCAATGCGAAAAATATCTGGCGAATTTAGTATTTTGCCTCGATGTAGGAAATATTTCACTTGGACCCTATCGAGAAAATGTTACTATTAAATTTCGGAATGTTCTAAAATCACTTAATTGTTGTAAAAAAAAGTTGAATAAACTATAAATTTATGATTATCACTAAATGATCGATGATAGCGAAAATGATAGATTATGATAATTATTTTATCGTGCAAATCGCCAACTTTCTATTAAAAAATAATAATTTCGTAAATTATGATTTACTATTTTTCCATTGAATATAATATAACTATAATACTAAAAATACTAAAAATGTATAGTCCATGGCAACTAATTTATGCTAGAAAACTGCCAGCAATTTGTTATGGAAAAAGTGCCAATGTGGAAACTATAAAAACATAGTTGCGTAAACTATAAATTTATGATTATCACTTAACGATCGATTGTATTGAAAAAGATAGATTGTGCAATTATTTTATCGTGCAAATCGCCAACTTTCTATTAAAAAATAGTAATTTCGTAAATTATGATTTTGCTGACATCGCTTGATGCAAATTTTATGAAGCTTACTATTTTTCCATTGAATATAATATAATAATAATAATACTAAAAATACTAAAAATACTAAAAATTTATAGTCCATGGCAACTAATTTACGCTAGAAAACTGCCAGCAATTTATCATGGAAAAAGTGCCTATGTGTAAACTATAAAAACATAATTACGTAAACTATAAATTTATGATTATCACTTAACGATCGATTGTATTGAAAATGATAGATTATGATAATTATTTTATCGTGCAAATCGCCAACTTTCTATTAAAAAATAATAATTTCGTAAATTATGATTTTGCTATCATCGCTTGATGCAAATTTTATGAAGCGTACTATTTTTCCATTGAATATAATATAACTATAATACTAAAAATACAAAATATGAAATACTAAAAATACAAAATATTGAATACTAAAAATACAAAATATTAAATACTAAAAATACAAAATATTGAATACTAAAAATACAAAATATTAAATACTAAAAATTTATAGTCCATGGCAACTGATTTATGCTAGAAAACTGCCAGCAATTTATCGTGGAAAAAGTGCCAATGTGTAAACTATAAAAACATAATTACGTAAACTATAAATTTATGATTATCACTTAATGGTTAAAAGTAACAGAATGTTCTTCCGTGAGTATTCTATTGTACAAGGTACATAATGGATGAGATTGTGGTGTAGGTCAAGATTCCTTCTTCAAATGTTCTCATAATTCACTCTGTCGAACTCTTAAGTGGTCTTCTCTCTGGGTGGCTTCAATCTGATTTTTCGCGCCATTTTGAGGCTTTTTTAATTCGATACATCAAATTTCTATATATATATAATTTTTTTAACTGATATTTTAATCCTCTGGTCTACACGTGGGTCACCAATGACCTGACGCCATTTTGTATTTCCAATATGGCGACAGAAAATTGTATAACCCAACGGTTTAAAAACATTTACCCTCTTCCTTTCGGTATTTTAAAGCCATCTTTTTTTTTTATCTTCTTTTTTTGTTTGCTTTCTGTTTCCTACACTCTTCCGCTCCCCTGGCAGGCCAGCTGAGCTAGGGTTATTTATCATTGGTGGGCTACCGGTCGTGGGGACCGCGTGTGCTTCAACAGCCTGTGGAGCACAAAACCCGCGCCATCAGCATCACCAGGCCTAGGTCAACTCTCACTCGAAAGAGCAAGAGAGAGAGAGAGAGAGAAAGAGGGAGAGAGAGAGAGAGAGAGAGAGAGAGCGATAGAGCTCTTCTCACATTGCCAGCATACTGCATAGCTCTTGCAGCTCTTCCTCTTTCAAGGTTCAAACGTGCTGTGCTTGATCTCTGTCGATAGTTTTGTTGCCTCGTTCCCACCTGGCTTCGCGAGTCTTCTAGTTAATTAACGGTCAATTAAGCCTTACCGATTGTGCACACACGTGTTGCTAAATCACCTGTAAACAATCACGTATCACTCGGTATAAGTTTCAGACTATTTTAATGAATGAAGATCTTCAACGTCATTTTTTTTTTAGGGCTTTTACATCAGATTTCATAATTTTTTTTAACGAGACTTTTTTTAATTTTTGTTTTTAATTCAAAACAAGCATCTCAATTTTAAAATAAAAAAATTAATGGAAAAAAGAATTTATTTTTCTTCTATAATATTTATACGTCAATAATAACGCAACAATTTATCATTTTGTCGTACCTTAAAATTTTGAACATTGCACTCGTGAACTTTGTCCCCAAAGCGTCCTCTTTCATGCCTCGTCACCCACCAGGAAAAATTAATGGAAAAAAGAATTTATTTTCTTCTATAATATTTATACGTAAATAATAACGCAACAATTTATCATTTTGTTGTACCTTAAAATTTTGAACATTGCACTCGTGAACTTTGTCCCCAAAGCGTCCTCTTTCATGCCTCGTCACCCACCTGGAAAAATTAATGGAAAAAAGAATTTATTCTCTTCTATAATATTTATACGTAAATAATAATGCAACAATTTATCATTTTGTTGTACCTTAAAATTTTGAACATTGCACTCGTGAACTTTGTCCCCAAAGCGTCCTCTTTCATGCCTCGTCACCCACCTGGAAAAATTAATGGAAAAAAGAATTTATTCTCTTCTATAATATTTATACGTAAATAATAATGCAACAATTTATCATTTTGTTGTACCTTAAAATTTTGAACATTGCACTCGTGAACTTTGTCCTCAAAGCGTCCTCTTTCATGCCTCGTCATCCACCTGGAAAAATTAATGGAAAAAAGAATTTATTCTCTTCTATAATATTTATACGTAAATAATAACGCAACAATTTATCATTTTGTTGTACCTTAAAATTTTGAACATTGCACTCGTGAACTTTGTCCCCAAAGCGTCCTCTTTCATGCCTCGTCACCCACCTGGAAAAATTAATGGAAAAAAGAATTTATTTTCTTCTATAATATTTATACGTAAATAATAACGCAACAATTTATCATTTTGTTGTACCTTAAAATTTTGAACATTGCACTCGTGAACTTTGTCCCCAAAGCGTCCTCTTTCATGCCTCGTCACCCACCAGGAAAAATTAATGGAAAAAAGAATTTATTTTCTTCTATAATATTTATACGTAAATAATAACGCAACAATTTTTCATTTTGTTGTACCTTAAAATTTTGAACATTGCACTCGTGAACTTTGTCCCCAAAGCGTCCTCTTTCATGAGGTTTATAACGTTTACTGTAGTTTCGCCGCGCGCGATCATCCGTTTTTCTACACGTTTCATTGGCCCTTATTTCAGCTTTAATCGAATATCGAAGTTTCGAGATAATATCGCAATCGATTTTTTAACAGGGGACTAGTATCGCTGTGGGCGCTACACGCGCTATTGTTTTCAGCATTAACGTGTCAAATTGCCGCACGTGCTCTCCCGCCTTTCTACACTTTTAATTCGCCCTTATTTTGGCTTCAATCGAACCTCGAAGTTGCGAGATAATATCGCAATGGATTTTTCAATAGCTGAATATGCAAAGGAGCCTCCTCCCTAAAGTCCGGTTAAAGCATAATTTGTTAGCTTTGTGCTTAAGGCGATCTGCTACCACTCTATTGGCACTCACAATGGCTTATGCAAATTCTGTTTTGCCGACTGAGTAGTAGCACATCACCTTAATGTACATGTCATAAGGTTTGCACTCAAAACACACTTGACGAAATTTTCGCCCAATACGTACTTCGTAAGGTTTGCCCTTAAACTGTAACTTCATTATGTTTTGTCTGTGAGTTTTATAAATTTTAAATACTCACTAACGGTCGTGCTTTTAAACGAGTTTTTTTTTTTTATCGCTATTGCCAAATTTGTAATTTTTATACATAAGAATTCACTCAACGAAACGATCAAATGTATGAGAGGGACAAATAATTGGCTCGCTATCGCGTCCATTGCGCAATAAACATCGAGTTTTTGCTTCGCGATCCGACAATTATTCATACAAAAAAAAGACTCGATTGCTCGCTCGAGCGGAGAAAGTCCGCGCGATCGTAGAGACGTCGGGTGATATGAGAGACGACAGCGAAACTCTGAGAGAAAAAGAGAAAAAGAGAGAGAGAGAGAGAGAGAGAACACTTGTTTGGGCCCCTCGAGCCAAAGCGAGAGCTTCCCGATAATCGAGTTCTCTTTAACCCGGAACACAATTACTCTCACCAAGCATCTGGTTAGTCCTCTACACGTGTCGGTTACGCCAACCGTCAACTATTACAATAATAATAGATTATCGTACCTTTGGACCTTCCCATTCTCGCATTTCCGTAAGAAGATAAATAAACAAACCTAAATTTTAGTTTGTAAAAAATTGTATTAAAAATCCCGTAAAATATTACGGGAGCCACTGCTTAATAATTGAAAATCCCAAGCGAAAAATTACGGCTCAAACTAGTTGAGAGTTAATCAGTTAAGACCAGTTAATCAATCAAGAGTTTACAGTCTTAAAAAAATAAAAATGTAATAGCCCCATTTAAACTTTTAGATGAAAATCTTCTTTAAACGTTAAAGTCGTGATAAATCGTCCACCAGATTGTCATGAAACCATTTGTGATTTCTCATTACTAATGCAAAATCATCATAAATTCCCGATTGATAATTGAATGATTGAATAAAAAAATAAAAATGTAATAGCCCCATTTAAACTTTTAGATGAAAATCGTCTTTAAACGTTAAAGTCGTGATAAATCATCCACTAGATAATGTTTTACAACTAATGCTAAATTATTATGACTTATTTTTAGAAAGAGTAGTTATGGTGGATCCACCAGATGTCATGAAACCATTTCTGATTTCTCATTACTAATAGCAAAATCATCATAAATTCCTGATTGATAATTGAATGATTAAGAAAAGAAATTGAAGAAATATATTTCTTTAGTCCGTTGAAAATAATGATGGCCGTAACAAATGAAAGCGCGGTGCACATTTCAACTGCGGCATAAATCGGCAAATGGCAGCCACTGATACAAACCACTCACTAATACCCCGTCTAAACTCCATACGTTATGATCATTCACGATGTAATCTCGGCCGCTTTCCATTCTCCATGCCACGCGTCCTGTCGCTACACCGCAACAGCCCCGCAAATCCCACCGACCAAAAATACTACAGAAACATAAACTTCACAACAAATACTTAACACATCTAACATAATACTTCGAAAAGCCTATTTTTTCTAATGATATTTATTTCTCTGTTTCCAGTAGATCGGAACAACTTTTCATCAACGATCGCGGGAACCTCCACGAAGAACTGTAGAAGATGTTAGCGGAATAAATAATGTGAAGCAAACGGCACAAATGTAAACCCGCAAAATGTGAATCTGCGAAAGAAGAAACGTTTCTCTTTACCAGACCTGGCCAAAGGAGGGTTGTGGAAAAGAGTCTTTCCTTATATTTTGTTCAGGAGGTCTGGTGGTTAACGAGATATTTTCATTTTTTTTTGTCGGCGTTTGTACCACGATAAGTGGACAGGGTGGAGGTCGAATCGGGAGGGTGGTTGACGCCACTTGGCGACCACGTTGTCGTCGTTGTTGTTGTTAATGCAACAACGACAATATTGAGATGGGTGATTCAGAGTCCGCTGACACTTGGTCCGCATGGTTTCTGGACGCGATTAGAAAAATTCGTAGCCAGAAACAACGACCCAGTGTCGAGCGGATATGCCATGCAATAAGGCAACATCATAATTATCACGAGGAAGAGATTGGTGAACATCTTGAGGTTGCTGTTAAACGTGGTGATGTCTTGAAGATCTTTAACAAGGGACAATCCTCTTATAAGGATCCGGGTGGTCTTCAGTCGAGGCCCTTGAAAGTTACGAAAAGTTCGGATTTGTCGAAAGTCTTTGGCAAGGCGGTTCGTGAACTGGGCGAACGAGATGGTTCAACACTCAAGAGTATCGAGAAATACATTAGACAGAGTCACACTGTTGAGGAAGAAGCCGATGGGGATCTTCGTACTGCCCTTAAAATATCAGCGAAACGCGCTATTGATAGGGGATTTGTGGTGCAAGATGGTAGACTCTTTAGGCAACCTGATAGACCACCGGCAATTACGAAGAAAACAGCTGATAGCTCGCAGAACGCGGTACTTTCGGACGGGAGCAACTCACCGGCTAAGGTAAGTCAATCGAGACATTATGATGTCATCATAAAATAAACTAAAATAATATTAAGCTATTTTTATTCTTACAGTAAGGATAGAATTTATTTAGAGTTACTGTAAAGTGACTGATGAGTAAAATATAGTTTAGGATATTTCAATTGATTTTAACTCAACCGTGCTGCAGGTAGTTCCGCATGTTTGTTAGCTTCTTTTTCTCTTTCTACGATTACAGCCAAACGCGTAAACCAATTTTGATGAAATTTTGCTGGTTTCTACTTTAACACTCAACTTAAAGAACCGTACCAAGAAAAATCAAATTGGACTATTAGTGCAAAATGGCGGAATCAATGTTATCGATGAAAAAAATAAAAAATGATCCGATTTCGATTGAAATTCATGCTTCGGAGTTTTTGAGGTCACTTAATTTCAAATTCAATGGAAAACATTTCGAAATAAATATGTCGAAATCAATATGGCCGGCCAATGAGTCAAAAAAAATATCCGATTTTCATGAAAATCATTACTGGAAAATTATGAAAGTCGTTGATTCCGAATTCAGTGTTAAAAATTAAAAACTGCGAGTCTATATGGCTTCATTGGGAACGTAGAGCGTCGTGAACTATTCTCATATGCTGCAACTTAATATTTCAAATCATTTGGTCAATGTAAAAATGATGAATTATAACTACACTGGGTGGTGCATTTATTAAAGTGTTACGAACAGTCGATAAAATCAATACAAGATTCAAATAAAATTATTCAATGAAGTTAATTCATTGAAAGCTCGACTTAATATTTCTTTATGTATACTCGTAATTTCCATTGAAACGACTAACACTGGCAATAAAAAAAATATTATCACACCGTTGGGTGTAATTTATTCCCTCTACAAATGATCACAAATAGTCCATTCACATTATTTTCGTTTCGTTTCTATGCTGACCCCTCCCCATTAATCCGGGGATTACATAACATCGATTGTGTTGTTATGAATATATCAAGGGACACACGACGACTAATTTATCATTGAGTCGTTTATCGGCTGGTCGGACCCCGAGAACCTCTGTTATCCACCTAGCACAATTATACTTCGTACATGTTACGATACGTGACTAGAGACAACAAGGTTGATATGACGGACGGGCCGATCCACCAATGCGCATTCACAAAAGTGAGGACGAAACAAAAAACAAACTTAAACGAAACAGCACCGACGGTGCCCTCATATTAGCAACTATGTATGTATGTAGTTGAAATGTCGGTGAAGTGAATAGTTGTGATTTTAATCAAAAGTTAAAAGTTATGTTTTGTTTTTTAATTTGAGAACTGTAAGATTTGTTTTATAAATAGATTATTACAGAGCTTAAGTTAATTGGCTCGTCATGCAATTTTTTTTTAAGTCCCTTTCAGTTGATGATTATCTTTGTTTATAACATTTTTCCTTTTTTTTTTCTCATTTCTTAATTGTCCCTTAAGAGCTATTTCTACCGACGGCGCCCTCATATTAGCAACTATATATGTATGTAGTTGAAATGTCGGTGAAGTGAATAGTTGTGATTTTAATGAAAAGTTCAAAGTTATGTTTTGTTTTTTAATTTGAGAACTGTAGGATTTATTTTATAAATAGATTATTACAGAGCTTAAGTTAATTGGCTCGTCATGCAATTTTTTTTTAAGTCCCTTTCAGTTGATGATTATCTTTGTTTATAACATTTTTCCTTTTTGTTCTCATTTCTTAATTGTCCCTTAAGAGCTATTTCTACCGACGGCGCCCTCATATTAGCAACTATATATGTATGTAGTTGAAATGTCGGTGAAGTGAATAGTTGTGATTTTAATGAAAAGTTAAAAGTTATGTTTTGTTTTTTAATTTGAGAACTGTAGGATTTGTTTTATAAATAGATTATTACAGAGCTTAAGTTAATTGGCTCGTCATATTCTTTTTAAGTCCCTTTCAGTTGATGATTATCTTCGTTTACAACATTTTCCCTTTTTTTTTCTCATTTCTTAATTGTCCCTTAAGGGCTATTTTTATTCGCAACGATTTACAAGTCTAATAAGTTACAAATGCTTTTTGAGAATACGTTGAGAAAGTTGGAAAAAAACTTAATGAGAAATCGATCTGATAATCTTCGGTCATGAGTAGCGGATCGAGGGGTTTATTAGGTCTGCACGGTGTAAATCCATCCACCGGTGCACAGTTGCAAGGGTAAACACCGAAATTTCCCCTCCGGGCTTAATTTGTATCAGCATCAACCGATCTATGAAACATTTGCCGCTTCGTAGTAGCAGCAGTCCCGCGTTTCAAGCATGGTCACGCCCTCTGGCTACGTACGTCCAAGCCCGTGCTCGCGCGCGTGCGTCTTCCTCTCCCCCCCCCCCCCTCCCGCACTCAAAAATCCCAAACTAACCCGATGAATACTATATAATTCCATTACGATATCACTCTTCCTTCTCTCTCTCTTTCTGTCTCTCTGTTCGTGGCTGGTCTAATTAACCTGGTGGGCACAAATCGATACTTCGTTTCTCTCCAGCGGCCATTTTTATTAATTTAGTACAAAAAATTGCCGCTACGCCTGGGCGCTCAAACAATGTAACCGTCGAATTTGTGTATATCTATATATATATATATACATATGAGAACACTATAGCTGTATGAAATACATCGGAATCGACCTTTCTCACTCTTTCATTCCCATCGTTAAAAGGGCCTTCTTGTATTCGAAAAGAGAGTCACGCCCTGATGAGGTTTCTCAGTACGATCTTGTTGCGGATCAGTGAGTAGGGAGGTTAGAGTGAACGACGAGTTTCCGCGGGATGAGTGCGGCGGTGGGGGGGGGAGAGAAGTAGCAGAGAGAAAATAGAAGGGGAAAGGACACTATCTCGCTCGACTTCCGTTGACTCGTTTGTATATTGTGGGCTCTTATTGATCCCGCGCGCTCATGGAACTACTTTTTTCCTCGTTCTCTCCCTACCTCTCCGTCTGTTCTCGTCATCGTCTTCTGTCTCGCTTCTTTATTCTTATGGACGAGATTCCCTGCGTTGATCTTCCTCGCAGACAGGCTCATGCTCTTATTCGTAGCTTCGAGAATCCTCTCTCAAGTTTTCCCAAGCCCGAGTCACATTTCTTGTGTGACTGCTTTTTTTTTTAGAATATTGTATCTTTGTTCAGTGGCGATGACAATGATTTTAGTGTGGGAACGTAAATCCTGCAATCGTAGAATGTCACCGTCCATTAAATGAAAGCTGTATAATGAATTTATAGTTATATATAGCCCAGTCATTATATAGCTGATGAAGCTGAGCGGAAATCGTGATTGGACGATTTGTCAGCGTCACGAGATTAACCCGGAGAAACTCGGAATCGCAATGTCGAGGGGGTAAACGAGTGGCTTGTACATAATGGCCGTGTGTCTCCCCGTTTATCCGCTGGCAGGATTGAGCGAGACAGATCTCTTTAGGTTTCATCGCTTCGCTGCTTTGCTATAGTTCTCCTATCGTATATATATATATACATGTGTATACATGTATAGTAGCGTGTGGATTCTGCGGTGAAAAGGCAGTACGACGATTACCCGGTCGCTGCAACGCAGCAGTCGCAGGACGCGCCGGCGCGGAACAAGCCCGCGTCAGGTGCTGCTGCTGTTACTGCTGGCGTCGTCAACGCGAATCTTCCCTTCCTCCCTTACTTCATTCCTCAAGGCAACCGGTAGTTCCCCCGCCATGTTTTCCCCACTGTGTGCTGGGCACATATATAAGCGAAATACACACCGCACAACAAGCAAAAGCGAATAGAAGCCATTCGACACCTCCTATGTGTTGCTCTCGCGCGCTCTCTTTGACGTTTCCCGCGCTTTTCGCCGCCCATTCACACTTTTGCATCGTGTGTCCTCAACGGCCCTCTCGTCGGTTTTCCCCCCAAGTCCCCAAGGCTCGTTTTATATTCCCTAACGACCGTTACCCGACTCTTGCAAATTTTAACTCTCCTGTAATAGCTTTTTTGCGGTTACTTAATCGCTTTTCCGGTAGAAATGATTGAGACCTTCTTTGCGAATCCAACGATATCCCAGCGATCTGCGAACGGAGAGCTATCATACCCATAAAATATCTTCGTTTAGGGTGTCAGTCGAGTTGCATAATAAATATTTTTTTGATCTCATGGATGATCCGGTGAACCGACGGCCTCGAAGGCTTCTCTTTGTTCTGTAGCGTTTTTTTGTTCGCGCCCGAACCAAGGGACAAATTGGGCCATGACTCTCCGCTCTTTGGAGCGATCCCCCAACTCACCTCGATGCTTTTGTATGCTCGATGACCTCGAGGAGAACGCGATCGAGATCTGGGATCTGGCAAATCGTGCCAGCAGCTATAGCACTATCGTGCACTGCCGGACGGAATGGAGGGGCAAAATGGGAGTTTCAGCGCGGTTGCCGCGTGTACTTACTCTCATGTCTCTCTCTCGTATATATACTTTTGCTAACTCGATTCACGCGAGCGCGTCTGTCTCGAACGATCGAATGCACTGAGATCGAGAGAAAGAGGGCTCGCCGAGCGAGCAATCGGATAGAATTTACGCTCGACGATTGCTGGCGCACGCGCTATAAATGTTCATTCTTTGCTAGTGTGTGCGTGTGTCTCTTTGACCACCATATCACGCAACAGGTCGTTGGTCTGTTCAATCTTGGCAGTGCCGAGAGATCGGTCACGTGTTTTCCCATTCCTACTTTTCCCCAATCCCTTTCAATATTGTAATTCTACTGAAAATTCCTATTAATTTATGATCGCTGTTTCACTCTTCAATCCTCAATATCTTCTAAATGTCTATCAAAACAAAAAAAAAAACCCCTCGCGAAAAATCGTCAAGTCAAAAAGAATGGGGGAACAGAGACGATAATTACGGGTTACGTGTCCCCTTTGCGTCCATATTATGCAAGCTCGATAACGATTCACCCACACGTGGGAAACACGCCTTGGTCTTTATCTCTTATTTTTCTCGTACTTATGTTTTTATGTATACCCGCAAACGCCAGGTTGGCGAAAAAAAAAGGGGGAGGTGAAAGAGAAAAATAAAATAAAACGCCGAGAGAGCCCAAGATAATGAGACTTCTTTTTGTCCTGGCTTTCTGGCGTAACTCGGGAAAAAAGTCAAGTTGTCTTTGGCGAATGTATGACTCGATTCCTCCTGTTGCCGGGGACTGGACAGACAACCTTCGTTGGACACTTTTCTCCTTTTCATTTTCAACCAATTACAGACTTTGTGTGTTTGTGTGTGTGTGTGTGTGTGTCGTATTCGAAAACACGAGTTCTCGTCACTAATATGAGGCATATTGCATTAATAAGATGCACCCTTCGGAAAGACCAGAACTCGATGAGGAGATAGCGAGTGCCTTCGAAACTTCTCAACAACCAACGGAATGAATAATTACGGTTTCCCACTCGGTGAGCCAAGCACACGCAACGCTAGGCTTCCGCTCGAGTATAACATTTATGTAGAGCGTTATAACTGGCAGATTATTGTAGCTTAAAATTTTCTACACAATATGAAAAATATATTCTCTCTCTGAATTTTTACATAAAGTTCTTGCGTGAAAAAAGAAAACCCCCTTCTTGAGGTATAGTATAAGCTACTTAGACAGCTGAACGTATTATTTTCGAGTAATTCGAGTTATTTTCGATGCGAACCAAAATAATACAGAGGGGCTAAAATTATTTTCATTCTTTATGTTTGTCCTCAACACTACCGTCCATGTTAAATTAATGCTCGTATCTGTATTGTTAAGGTAAATATTTTTTATGGTTAAAAGATGCTCGATGAACTCCTTTATAAAATTTCAAAATTTCAGACTTAAATTTAGACAATTATCGCGTTGATGTATAATTTTCAAATGCGCTACGAACGCCCATAGCACGTGGGCGAAAACTGCGTAATGCGCGAAATCGATATTAATTTTCTCGACCATTCAATATTTCATTGTACTTTTTTTTTTTACTGTATATATTATTATATAACTTAGTCATTAATTGGAATCTTCTTGAGGAATATTTGCTTTTATTCTGCCATTTTTCTTTCGTCGGTTTCAACAGTGCAATTATTTTTGTTTATGCGTAAAAAACGCTCTATAAATTTTTCTGTAAAGTCCGAAAATTTGAGGTTCAAATACAGAGCTATGCAGTAGACATATATTTTCAAATAGGCTAGGAGCACATGGACTAAAAAGGCGCAATACAATAAGCAAACTCCATCTTTATGTCCCCCAGCAATCGATATTTTACTGTAACTTATTTTATTTTTTTTTCAATCAGTTACCGGCACCTCTGCCGATATGCAGGGAATGCCTGGGAGCTACCACGGCCGGTAACAACAACAATAGCAGCGCCACCGTCTCCAAACGTAGCGCAGCTGAAAAACTGAGTCGTTGCAGTGTGTGCGGTGCTGCATTGCACAATTCTTGCGCACCACCGGAGCTCACCCTGGTGGTAGAACGTGGAGCTACATGGCTATGTGACGATTGTTCGCCAACATGTTCAGGCTGTCAATTGGAGCGAGAGTCGCAAAATTATTTGGTCAAGTGTGCCGTATGTCCAAAGTGTTATCATCCCGCGTGTCTTGATCCGGCACTTGACAAAAAGAGCAAAGCACCATGGCGATGTCGACACTGTCAAACGGCACACACACCAAATTCCAAAGACAGCGAGATCAAAGGACGTAGCGGAAAATCTCTTCATGGTCAACAACAGGCGATTGATTCGTCGTCCCAGGACGATGGAACGCCAACTAGCACGAGAAAGAGGCTCAGCAAGATCAGGGAAAATAGAAAGTAAGTTTAAAGAATTTTTTACCTTTTTTCCGATTACAATAATACATTATATGATTTTGATGATGCATTGAACTTTTTTTTTTTTTTTTAGGGATTGTTTCTAAACGTTCTATTGGTACATAAGTTATCACTGAGCATCAATATTACTTTTACAAATAATTCTCAATTTGTGCTTTGAAATATATATACTTTGTAATCAGTTCCTTTACGCTCATATTGTCAAAAATATCTTCAACGTGAACCTAAAGAGCCATTTTCATTTCGTGATTCCACCGTATCAGACATCGTAATTTTAATCTGCCTTCCATAATAGGAAGCGACTAGTATACGCGTACTTTGTCCCTTTTATATTGCAAGAAACTTTAGTTACCTGACGCCACCAACACGCGGCGCGCGTGACAGTTCTCCATTAAATACGGCCATATTAGAGCACGTATGCGCCCCCCTAGCGGTGGCGTCAGTCAACTAAAAACAGTCATGCAACAAAAAACGACAATGCGAATGAAAAAAAAAGACCCCACAGCTGCGAAAATTCACCACCAGATATCGTATCGCACTACCAATTATCATAATAATTCCGTTTCCGAAAAAAAAAAACCATCTGTCTAATTCGTATATTTGGGGAAATCCAACAGATCAGCAGTCGCATCGAGAAAGAGCCTGGGTGTTGTAACATCAACACCATCATTGAGCAGCGTAATTGGTACAACAGTTACGAAGAAAGGAGGGGGAACATCTGTGACAACGGTGGCGCAGGTTGAAAGCAGCTCGGACGGTAATGCGGGTGTTGTCTCCCCTCGTCAACAACCGTCCCATCAATCCACACAATCCTCGTCCCATCACACGTCAATTCACCACCTGAAGCAACAGAATATCGACAATAATATTATTGTCGGTGTCCCGTCTGGTCCGATCCATACAAATACGATCCAGATCCATACAACGAGCGGCGGTGGTAACGCGGGCCAGGGTAGGCTGCTCGAGGAGAAGAGCGATCGTATATCAAAGGAGAAGCAGAAGTTCTTTAGGTCGAGTGCATTCAACGCGGAGCACAGTAAATTGATGATGAGACGTGGTGGAGCAGGCGGAACAACAAGCGGCGGGGTTGGAAACGGTGGTAACGTCGCTGGAACGGGCAACATTTCATCAAATGATAATAATAAATCAAGGTTGTCAATGATGAGTAAATCATTGACGACCACGAGTCCAATTAGTCCTAGGTCTTCGCGTACAGTATCATCTCCAGTGGTCCATCAAACCGAACGTCATCGAAATACCAAAACAACGAGTCAGCAGAAAGGAAAATTGCGAGAAACGAAGAGCAGCACAATTGTTGCATCAAAGACAAAGGAACCACCAAGTGGTTCCAACAAAAGGCGGGTACCACCAATCCCATGCAGTAGCGCTAGCAGTACAAACGATAACAACAGTAGCGCAAGTAGCAGCAGCGATGATGACGAGGCTAGTGACGACAGTGACTCGTCAAACATCAGCAATACATCCGATGACGACGATGAGAATCCAAGCTCGAGTGATTCCAGCGATTCCTCCTCAACGGCTGATAGCCCTGATGAATCTTCACGCGGAATTTCACGAACTGGACTGAGCGAAGCAACAAAATCCACGGGACCTTTTGCATCTGAGAGCAATGAGGATAGCCCTTGGGGTTTTGCGGCTGCGGCCGCAAAATTAACCACCGAAACGCCTTTCTTCAGCAATATTACCAGCACATTTGGTGCTACATTGCCAAAATTGGATCTTGGCGATAAACCGACATTTGGCCTTCATATACAACCTGCAGCGAGTCCCGAGAGGGACGCGGTAGTTAAGAAAAAACGGCGGAGCGACAGCGGGACTGTTTGCAATGCCGAATCGAGTAGTAGTCCAAGTAACAATAACAGAGTTCGGCCTGGTGCTGGACAATTGAAGGGACTATTTGATGGCTTGAGTCATTTCTTTTCGGCACCGAGCAATAGCCGTGCTAGATCTGGTGGTCAAGTGCCCAATTACGCGCCCGATCGCAGGAAAAGAACGTCCAATATGGACGAGGTATCTTTAAGCTTTACGGCTAACAATAACGATACTAAACCAATCGTTAAAAGTGCCCGAATTGCGAGTAACGAGGCAAGGGACAAGCCCGAAGAGACATCTTCGGCGGCGAAAGCCCCGAATACTCCTAGCGCCGGAAGAACCAAAGAGAGAAAGAACGACGCGAGTGCCGAACGAACAAATGAGAGAAGAAAGAATGACGATAATACCGAACGAACAAAAATCACGAGGTTAACAAGGCCCTCTGACGATCTCGACGAGAGACTGTCGTTTGAGAAGCCAATGGCAAAAATGACACCCTCGAATCTCGTTAAAACGGCCGTAAATAGCAAAAGGCACGAGCATGAGAGACGTCGGACGATGAAAGGTGAGCCCGAATGTTTAGTTAAGTGCGCCGAAACGACGGATGAACGATTAAAGTCAACCGGAAGTGCTAACGAAACGGAGCGGCGGATTTCTGCAACGTCCTTGAGTAATACGTCTTCAAGGTCAGGTGGTACACGTGGCGCCACAGGGACGAATGAGCCGCGAACTGCAAGTTCACAGCGTCAACAACAGATGGCGCAACAAACGACGAATCAACCGCAGGAACGTCAACAACAACATTCCCGTAAGAGGAATCACGCTAATGCTGCTGTCGAGGCCACCCGGAGCCCGCGCAACCCCGATAACTCGCGAAACAATCATAATCACGAATCCATCTCACGTAGTTGCGCAAATAATATCCTTGAATCATTGAATCCTCAAATTGATAATAATCATGATAATCCTCATAATTCTCATCATCATCATCATCATCATCGTCATCATCATCATCATCATCGTCATCGTCATCGCTCATCATCACCGTCACGTACCGTTACAACCTCCGCGTCCGCAGGAACTTCTATTGTCACAACAACAACAACAACAACAACCAAGTCCAATCCCGGAATGTCCAAGTCCCAACCACGAGCCTGTACTAGCGCCACCACCACCACCACCAACACCACCACGACACCCCGCGCGACACCCTGCTCCACCAGGAAGGGTAAGAGTCTACCCCGAGCCCGCTCAAAAAAAAAAAAAAAAAAAAAAAAAAAAAAACAATATAAAAAGAAAACCGAACCTTTTTACATCCACGCCAGCCCTTTTCCTGGCCCAATTTGAAATTATCCTCGTTTCCAACGCAGCCCTTGTGACTCCTTTGTACTGTGAGGAAATGAGCGTGAGCTGAAATTTATCTGGGATTTTGAATTTGTTCAGAGGAAAAAATTCTGACTTGCACTGAGGCCGTTATCGAGATAGGGGATGATTTTTTTTTTTTTTTTTTTAAATTAAATTTTAAAAAGATTAAGAAATCTGGTGTTTTTTTTTTTTTTAATTGCCAAACAGTTTTTAATTAATGACGCTGCCGCTGGGGAATCCCTAAATAAGTCAGGTCAAGTCACGGTGAGGGCAAATATAGATATAGGAAAATCATTGTTCACCGAACCCCACCAAGTGGAATTGGTACAGGCGTGTCTTGATCTTGTGTAGAGAATTTGGTAAAAATGGACGAAGTGAGGCGCCTCTAGCGGTGGCGTCAATAACTAAAAGTTAAACGAGAGAAAAGGAAGACTCTCAGTAACAAAGTAAATAATGTATTGAAATATTGTAAAAGGTGTTGACGAGGTCTATATCTCGATAACGTTCCTAATGACAGCAAGTCAAGGTCGGAATTGCCACATTTAATTTGACTCGAGAGCTTAAGGAGCTTTTAGGCGAGAGGATTAGTCCCGATATCGTTCCTGGTGGCTAATTTTTGTACGAAAAAGTAGTTTACATCCTACTGACTGAATATAATACGAAAATTAGCCATATGAAATCGAATTTTAAAACATATTTTCCGCTCAATCCGCTCGCCTATTTTACTTGAATTTTCTGTTTTGTATTTTTTTGTTTTATTTGTTTTTAAATTTCGTTTGCAAGCTCAGTTCCCTCGGAGTATCTCGAAACCCAAAAAATGTTAAATATCCATCCCCGATCTTTTTATCTCCTCCTTGCGGAAAAAAAAGGGCTAAAAAAGAAAAATAGCTCAACGTGGATGTGTTGGCGGTGTGGTGTGCGGTATCTCTCGATAATATTTTTCTTTTTTTTTTGTATTTTATTTTGTTTTAATGTTCTTTTTTTTCCATTAACTCACGTTGTCAGGCGTGGATGTGCTCTGCTTGTGATGAATCCAGAAAAAAAGGATCCTTGGAAAAAAATTGGCGATTATCCTGATTCCTCAATGAAACCTTTTCCACCAACCGATCCTCGTGCGCCTGAACGCATTCGCTTTGAATCCCGATCGATCGATCATGATTCTCAGAAGATGAAAAAATTACCAATTTAACGGAATTGTCCGATGTTAGAAAAAAAATTGTCCAATTTTTGAGAATCGACATTTCGATCAAGAAGGATAATATATTAAGAAGCAAATTCCAAGTACAAAGATCGATGAAATAAAAAATTTCATCGATCTATGGACTTATTTTAGCATCATAATTGCATGCACGATATCCGATGTATAGCTTCGTGGCTCTGTGGCATAACGTTTTAATTATTTTCGTCTAATTCTTTGTTTTTTTTTTTCATTCTCTCTTCTAACTCAAGTCCCAGTGAAAAAAAAAAAAACAAAAAAAATCATGAAGAAAGGAAATAATTGAGGAAGAGACCTAATTAACGATAAAAATTCAATGCTGCATGCACGAGATTCACATTTGTGGAAATGAAGCAGTGAAAAAAATAATATTAATCATAAATAAGGATGCTCAACTTTTCTAACGGATTCCGAAGATCCCGACCAAGTGATGTGCACGACAAGAAAAAGAACCATCACCATCCAATCACGCCACCAAAAAAAAAAAAAAAAAAAAAAAAAAAATCCTCTACTTCCTGAGGCCGAAGGAAATTCACCATGTGTGCTCGGAGCCTCAAAAAATCTCCACATCCATCGAACGCAAAAGAAAACCCTAAATAACAAATTAATAATTTGCACTAAAACCATGGACAAAAGGTCACTCACTATTTCCTCTACCTCGCCGCAAACCTCTTCTCCGTCTCATCCACACCGTTCGAAAAGAAAAATTTGCAAAGAGCAAGAGAAAAAAAAACAAAATCTCACGAGCAAAAGAGCTTAAAGTGCGACGATACTAAAAAATAGTAAATTTGTCACGACCATTTATTTTTTCTTCGTGAGCCAAGAGAGCCACAAAAAACACCTTTGCCAACACACCCAAAAGCCCGAAGCTTTGCTTTTACTCTATTTTTTATGGAAATTGTAGTTTTTTTTTTTTTTGTAACTAACAAGCAGAGAGTAAGAGAGATAAATAATTTTTAAAAACTAATTCTTGACGAAAAAAAAACCTCGGCGATGATCGTTTATCCCTTTGCGATAATTTTGCACTCGTATGGTGGCCATTTTGTTTCACGATCGCAAAGGTAGAGAAAAATTATGATTGACGAGGTTTTTTTGGAACGATGAGAAAAGAGAGAGAAATGAAAATTTCTTTGTATTTTGCAGATGAGCTCGTGGTATCGCAGACTCTTCCACCAGGGGTCACCCAGAAGGACGTGGATCTTTTCAAAGAGGCCCGCGAGCGTGCCAATCGGCTGACTGTCGCTGCTGACGAGGAGGCTGAATCGAGCAACAGTGGCCACGCTGTAGCATCCAGAAATCCAGCGGCCATTGTTTTTGGTCGTTACGAGGTCGAGACTTGGTACTCGAGCCCTTTTCCTCAAGAATACGCGAGATTACCAAAACTTTTCTTCTGCGAATTTTGCCTCAAGTACACAAAAAGTCGCGCTGTCCTCGACAGGCATATGGACAAATGCACCTGGAGACATCCACCAGCCACAGAAATTTATCGCTGCAACGGTTTATCGGTTTTTGAGGTACGTTGAGCACAAAAAAAATTGCCATACTCACGAAAAAAGGATTTAGGAGTAATTCAATTTTTGACCTGAATCGTATTCTTGGGAAAAATTCTTCATTCACTGGAGCAAGTTATTGATTAAGGATTATTTTTTCAAAGCGAAAGAATATTGAGAATCTCTTCCTGTTCTTGCGCCAGAAACATTTTTTTTTAATTCATGCCAAATTCACCACCAAAGATGCGCATGATTGGCCGTATTTTTGGCGCCTCTGGCGGTGGCGTCAGTAATTAAAAAGTGTTCCTGGCGAAAAGGAAGAGATCCTAAAAAAGTAATGCAACACGAGAATCAAGAAGAGCTAGATGGACATATAAATAAACTTGAAAATTTAATATTTTACAAATTTCTCAATTTGTTAGGTTATGTCGCATACATTTTTAATTTCCGTCCTAATAATTGCCTATCCTCGCTTGAATTTATTTTCCAGATCGACGGAAACGTGAACAAGATCTACTGTCAGAATCTCTGCCTCCTCGCGAAGCTCTTCCTCGATCACAAGACTCTCTATTACGACGTTGAGCCATTTTTATTTTACGCCGTAACAAAGAACGACAAATACGGCTGTCATTTGGTCGGTTATTTCAGCAAAGAAAAACACTGTCCGGCTCAGCGTTACAACGTATCGTGTATAATGACATTACCCCAATATCAGCGACAAGGATTTGGTCGTTTTCTCATTGAATTTAGTTATTTACTGTCCAAAGTTGAAGGAATTCCGGGTACCCCAGAAAAGCCACTTTCCGATTTGGGCCGAGTGTCTTATCATTCATTCTGGAAGAGCGTTGTTCTCGAATATTTGGCAGCTCATAGGGACGCCAAAGAAATGAAATTGGGCGATATAACGAGAGAAACTGGCGTTTCGGCTCACGATATAGCGAGTGCTTTGCAAATGCTCGGATTCGTCAGAACTCTCGATTCGGCAACGAAAGACAATACACGCTCGCGCGTAGCCGTAGTCGTTGATTGGTCAAAAGTTGACGCACACATGGCCAAAGTCGCAAAATCCTCCCGAATCTCACTCGATCCCGATTGTCTCAGATGGATACCGCTCTTAACGCAAATTCCAAATCCCTATCAGAGCCCCGAAGAGGGCGGTGAAACGAGCTCGGAACCTTCGCCGCTTCTCGAAGCCGCAAAGCCTCCTGTAGCAGCGATAGTCGAGAAAATTCAGAGGGTAAAGATCCGAAAAAAGCCACGTGGTCGTAGAATGGGACAACGACGTAGTTCGCCAATGAAGCAGAAAAATTCTCAGAAAACGCCTGTACCGAAAGAACGAAAAGAAACGACGACAGCCATACCATCGAGTATGACGACAGTGGCGCCAGAGGCTGAAAAAGAAAGTGGCAATGTTGCCGATATCGAGGATGAGGAAAAAGAGGAAAGAACTAAAGAACCGGAAGTTGTGGGAAAAGTTCAATCTTCCGTAAGTTCGGTGGTTGTAACTCCAAGACATTCGCGATATTCGGCCAAAGAAGCGAAAGCATCGAGCATTGTGACGAGTACGCCGAAAGCCGCGAGTACACCAGTCTTGATGAGCACTCGAAGACAGAGGATAAGAACACCGAAAACTCCAGCTATAAATGAAACTCCAGTCGCGATAACAGCGACACCTTCCAGAAAGCGAAAACATTCCGAAAAGTCGGAACTGCCGACTAATGACGATAAACCGAATAGATTAGCGGCTGAATTGGGAAACGTTACGGCGCCATCTAGCGGGAGAAAAAGGACTCGTGAATCGACGCGAGAAAAGGTGAAGGAGAAGGAGCGGGAGACCGAGAAGGAGAAAGAGCGTGAGAAAGCGAAAGAGAAGGAGAAAGAAGCCAAGGTCACAGAGGTCGTTGAAGAAACACCGAAAACAACGGCGAAAGAACTTCCGGTACAGATCACGAGTAATCAACGAACGGCAAAGAGACAAAGCAAGCTTGATGATATTCTGTTGAAGGTGACGAGTCGACAGACCAAAAATCTTCAGGCGAAACAAGCGAGGGAGAAAAAGGCTCAGGATGAAGCAAACGGAAGTCGTCAGTGCAATGGTGGCAAGGAAGACGAGAAAGAAGAGACAATCGTAGCGCCGGTTAAAGCTGCTCCTGCATTGTCGAGACGAAGTCGAGCAAAAGCCGCATTAGCTGAAAATTCGACACTCGCAGAATTAAAACCGGAACCGCCGATAGATGAAAGAATCGTTAGTCCCGCGATAGTGGCGCCACCCTCTTCTCCTTTGCCTCACGGAAGAGCCAAATCGGCGAGCGTTGCAGCTAGTGGAAAACAATTGACGATTCCAGAAATGTTTCCTGCCCGCAAAGAGCCTGTGGAACAAGCCGAAGAACCGACGGAAAAGAAAGAAAGTCCAGAAGAAAATGGAATTGTTGTTGCGAGAGAAAGTGAACCGCCAACGGCGAGCCCAGGCGAGTACGAGGGTGGTGACGAGGACGAGGGTGAAGAGGAGGAAGAAAAACCTGCACCAAGGACAAAAAGCATCAACCAGACGCCCCGTAACAAGCACAAGGAGAAGAAGAAGCTGGAAAAAAAGTCCGAGGTTAGAGAAGAGAAGGAAGAAGAGCCAGAAGTAAAAAACATACCTAAGAAAAAGAAAGAGGCGGAGGGAAAGATCGTTGAAACGGTAGAAAAAGAGTCGGACAAAGAGGAAATTGAGAAATCCGAAGTAAAACCGATCGAGAAAATTGAAGAAGCACCGCGGGAAAAGACGTTAAAGGAAAGTACAGAAAAAAATATTGCAGAAGTTCGAGAAGCCACCCCGGAAGTTGTGGAAATCCCGGAAAAGCCCGAAATCGTTGAGGAAGCTCCGGTCGAAGATCGTGCACCGAGTCCACCAGCACACGAAGAGCCCGAAGAAAAGCCACAAGAAATTGTCGAACCGCCTGAGAGAGAAAAAACTCCGCTGAATTCGCCAGCGCCGAGCGAGCACGAGCCGAATTCAATCGGCAAAGATGAAAACGCCACAACGGGAATTCCATCGGTAAGCGTGATCGAAGAATCGCCTCGTCCCCCAACACCTCAGGAAACCGTCACAAAAATCACCCTGAACGAAAATAATCGGGATTCTTGCAACGCGACTCTCTCCGTACATGCCGAAGAGAAGGAAAATTCTCCAGAGAGCGGAAAAACAACTCCACATCTGGAGAATCCAGGTTCGGTGAAGCGAACGCCACCCTCGCAACCAGATTTACCGTCAATGGGTGTTTACACGCCCGATTCGACGACAAATTCGGTCCACTCGTTGCATTACGGTCAGTGCGATTTGGACGTATCGCAGTTGGGTCTCGAATCGCCGACATCGATAGCGAGCGATCTTGCGTCTCAGCACAGTGTTGAGAGACCGCCGAGCGCTTTGCCGTCGATGCCGACGACCGTAACTGCCCCAATGACTACAGCCGTACAAATATCATCTTCCCAGACTCCCGTGGGGGTCAGCATGTCACCGCAAGTTCAATATTCCGACTGTTCGATGGCGCAACACGCGCCAGGACACGTGACAATGCATCCGATGCATGGTCCTGCTTCTTCGGTGAATTTACAACAGCCCCGTACGCCTCAATCTCACGGATCCCACTCGATGACGACGCAAAGTCCTCAGCCAATGCCGCAACAGTCTCAGACTCCTCAGCCAATGCCGCAACAGTCTCACACGCCTCAGCCAATGCCGCAACAGTCTCACACGGCACAGCCATTGACGCAATCCCATTCGGCGCAAGCGCATACGGCCCAGGCAATTTCGGCGCAGCAAAGTCCGCAGTCGCACACGCCAATTCCTCACGCGAGTCACACACCAATTCGGCAATCGCACACGCCACAACCTATGCAGTTGTCGCTTGCGCAGGCGCAGCAGCAACAGCAACAGCAACAACAACAACAGCAGCAGCAGCAGCAACAACAGCAACAGCAGCAGCAACAGCAGCAACACCAACAAGCCGCAGCAGCTGCACATGCGCAGCAACAGCAGCAGCAGCAACAGCAACAACAACACCAACAATCGGCAAACCAAACCCACGGAAGTAGCAAACGAGCTAATGGCTCGCAGACCAGTCACAGAAGATCCAATCAAACGAGTCGTTCTCATCGTGCAACGCCACCTGTCTCACACTCGCAAACCACGGGAATTCAGCATTCTGTGCCGAGCCCCCACGTGACCTCGAGCGGACATACGACAGTGGCGCACGGCGGTGGTTCTTCGCACCTTCCCCCTCAGTACCAACAGCCAGGCTCGATGAGCGTTCCACCAATGTCACATTCGCACAGTCACACGCACGCCGCTCATTCTCACAATATGGCCGTCATATCGCAGGGAAATTACATGACCGTAGCTTCACAGGCTTTTCCACCCCAAAATACCTACGTCATACAACATCGAGGCGGAAGATCTTCAGCCTCATCCGTGCCATGCACTACAGCGACAAATTTTTACATTCAAACCAGCCCAATGCCACCTCACTCGCACACCACGGCACCACCGTCCTTAACCGGCACCGGAAATCATCAAACTCCCAATTCGTGTAGTCTTGCTAAGTTGCAGCAATTAACAAATGGCCTTGATATGACACCACCGCCCTCCATGAATCTCACACCACCTCCCCCGATTCCTCATACGATGACACCACCCCAAAATTCGCGACAATTGCCAACGCCACCGCAGGTCCCGCTCGGCTACGCCAAGAATTATTACAACGTCAATAGCGTGGCGCCACCTGGTACCCCTGGACCACCTAGCCGTTCGGCCTCGAGGTCTTCGGCCAATGCCAATATGGCCTCGTTGGCACAACAATATGGCAGTGATGGCATTTATCGGCAGAGTCTTGATCCCGCTACCGGCTGTCCGCAGATGCAGACCGCCGGCTCCAGGGTCAGCCCAAATGTTGCATTAAATACGACGAATCTTATGGCTGCGGGTTACGGCTATCGGGTCGCGCAACCGACAACGGGCTATATGAATCAAGCGGCCCAGATCGGCGGTTTTATGAATCAGGCAAGTCAATTGCCCGTTGGGGTTGTAAATGTCCCTGCGCCGTACTCCCAAGATCCACACCAGCAAAATCCTGCGGCTGTTTATACGACCTATCATAGCTATATCAATGGGGGTTTGATGCAACCTCTCAATGGGACGATGAGGCCTCGTTAGCCGTTATTACGAGACAGCGAGGAAAATCGAACTCTGAAGGCAGGAAAGGAATGAATTTGAGGATAAATTGTTACGTCGGTGACTCTTCAAAATTATTCTATCCGCGGCTGATCAACAAAACTGTACTGTACGGCGATTCAACAAAATGGCCGTTTGAAAGCCATTTTTATTGTCCGCTGTATCCGTTGAATGGCGTCTGGACATAAATACAGTCTTGAACCTGGAAAAAAAAACTACCTCGATCGAGGAACTTTCAAGACCCAGGATCATTGAATATGAGGGTAATTGAGATAATGTGGAGGAAAGTAAAGCCCGTAACATGGCGAATCTTTATCACCGAAATTGTGTGCGCACTTTTGCAATATCGCGATCGGTTGAACGAATAAAAATCAATATTACAAAAAAAAAAAAATGGCCTCGATTGAGCCGACCACAAGACGAACAACTTGCGAAATAAATATTTTTATTCCGAGCTTTGATAAATTAAGCAAAACTAGTAAAACAAAACAAACAAAAATCACCTGGCGACTTCTCAATCCAGAAGTGTTACGTTTTTCTGTAAAATAATATTTATATATGCAATTATATGAATTAGAATGAGAAGGGTAGAAACGCAAATTGCATTGAAGAGATAAAAAAAAAAATGCAGAGCAAAACAAAGTAGTAGCATACTATTACATACGAACATGGAATTATTCTGTTTGATATTATTCAATTGTTGACGATGATGGAAAAGACGAGCGTTGTTGCTTACGTTTATTCTCGGGGCACTCTGTACTTTATCTGTATCATAATAGAATTATTATCCGACACGATTATTATTACTGATTTATTATTATTATTATTATTATTATTATTATTAATAAATACTGTCATTATCGAAGAAAAAAAAATAACAATTTTTATATATAGCTCACTGACACAATTTTAAATCGAAAAAATCGCTTTTTACTCAACAACTGTTGGGAAAAAATACATTAAAATCATATTTACACGCCGATTCACTGTTTATTGCCTTATTTTTTTTTTTCCCCTTTCATTGGAATCCGCTTCCTTGGAAAAGTTTTCGAGATGAATTGTATATTGTGGACTATTCTGCAAAATGTCGCAAAGAGAAAAAAAAACTACGAGACCCACGTGGAAATTACTATTATTATTATTAATATTATTATTATTATTGAAACTTATTTCGTTAACTTTTTTAAATGAATGCGACGAAGCTTTTTGGGAGTATGAGAGAAAAATGAATAAATGAGTGAGAGTTATTATACGATAATTATAATTATAATAATTATTATTATTATTAGTTCGTGATTATTAATTATCGTTAACTAACGTGCGCAGCTCCTCACGTGCAAAACATTCAATTGTAAATTTTTTTGTCTCCATGTTCCCTGCGATTTTTGCATTTCTACGCTATCAAAAAATCATGAATTAGATTTAATGAAAAAATGTGACAATTTGCAGAATAGCGCCTGAATATTATATATATATATATATATATATATATATATATGTATATATATATATATATATATATATGGTACACGGCATACGTGTTAATTTTTTCAAAAGATTGAAGACAAAGATTTGACAAAGATGAAAAAAAAAAACAAAGAGAAAATTGTTTGAGTGACGATGAGTACATGAAGCGAGCGAGGAAACAGCGAAATTCCGTGATAGTATTTAGACCTCTCGGCGTGTGCGATGAATAAATAATATAGTAGAATAATGAGAAAAGAAAAGATAGTAAAAGAAAGTGAGAGAAAAATGAGAAAGGCACGAACTCACGTCCGGGATTTATAGTGTAAAAAATTACATCAATATTTATTGTACATAGATATTAAAGAAAAAAAGTACTACTAACAAATAAAAATGGAAATCACAAAATATCACGAGTCTTCGTACTTGATTTCTTTTTCGCAAAATTTCGATAAATTTAATTATGCGATTTCGCACGGACGATTTTGATGGTTCAGTTTTTTTCATATGAAACTTCCGGTACGTTTCAATTTCTAGACAAACAAAGTTTATTTTTAATTCCCTATTAAACGTTTTTTTTACATTCGTTCGTTTGAAAAATAAAGTAAATTTGATCTGAAATTCTTTTTTATTTCGAGTTGGATTTAAACAAAGATTGGGTTTTTTTCACCTTGTTTTTCGTCTTCTCTTTCGTTCCTCTCGTCTTTTTTTCTCAGCATTTGCGAGATCGATATATTTTTTTCTCTCGTCCGAGGACATTCTGGCCCATAATTTTCCAGCAACTCTTGCTATTACGGTCACGTGCTCGCGGGGTTTTTTGCTTCGAAGTCTCAAAAAAAAGATAATGAAGGGATTCGTAGCTCGGGGAGTTTTTCCAATCGGCCGCGGTTCGCCCGTTCCAACCCCATTTCCGTTTCGCGGACTATTTGCCGGATGTCTCGATCTGGATCCATCTGTGCTGCGCGTCAATAATAACTGGAAAAGTACGGCTCTCGTACGTGGCCGGCGATACGACGACCAAGAGCCAAAATTTATTGAATTGCCAAAGCACAAAATTACCTCTCAAAATCGTCTGCTCTTCTGCGATTCTTTCCATGCTTTGTGTTATTCTCAACTGAATTTCCGTTGCCCATTTTTTTAAATATATCTTTTCCTTATATTCTTCTCAATAACTTTGAACTCAAACTCACCAACTCGATAAAAGTCAACTATACGATTTTGGCTTAATATAAAAACTATAATGAACACTCTGGTGGCTATTTGAGGAACTAATCGTCGCTTAAAATTTCAAAATTTAACGGTTTTTTTTTTACTTTTTCAAACTAAAATTGGGAGAAGAATAAATTGGCAAGAGGCTCGAAAAACGATGTCAAAATGACATTTTCAAGTCTGCGAGAGAAAGACCGACGTTTTTTATTTGTTTTCGAGCACTTCAATTGTCCTCCATAATTAATGATGCTTTTAAATGCCGTCAAATTTTATAGACGTAACATACTTTGAAACCAGTAAAATATTTCAAATACATTGTAGTGATAACTCTGTTGGTAAATGAAAAAAAAAAAAAAAATGCTTCTTGTATAAAATATTGACAAAATGGCGTTTTATTTACAAAATCGCTGCTGCGATATCCTCCACAGGCCACAGAAGATGCTCCAATTCTATTTTAGAGGTCAGTTTTTACATCGAAACTTAAAACCTTAAGCTTTAAATAAATATACATAGATTATCAGAGATTTTTTTCAAAGTTCTCCACCCGCACCCCATTTGTTTTTTTTATTTTTATTCCATTTGTTGTCGCCACAATAGCAGGCATTTTTTTGTGCGTCAACAAAACTTTTACAGCCCAACGCTGTCGTACCGGTATACAGCATCTTTGCCGCTCCTTTGCACGTATTTACGATTGTCGTTCCTGTCCTCTGATAGCCCTCGCAATATTTGTAGAGACACCTCTTAAAGTCGAGATCACAGGTGTCTTTGTTGGAGTTGCACGTGTCGTAACAAATATCATGAGCGTCGCAGCATTTTGTCATTTCCGTCAAGGGAAGATACTCTTGATTGATCTTTGATTTAACATACAAAAAACAAAGAGGAAAATTTAATACAAAGAAATCGTATGGGGAGAAAAAATGGTTAAATTTTTAATTTTTACAAAAAAACAAGATGGCCGACTATTCTAATCAAAGTTGTACCTCAAAACCGAGAGAGCCACATCCGTTGCTTTGCGGCGTGTGGTTTTTGTCCGGCTTTGGCTTCACGTCTAAAATACATAAATTCGATGAAAATGTATCTTCCTGTTTACTCTACTATTATCATTATTATACTGTTATTGCTATTTTCACGCTTGTAAACTAGTTGAGCCAACATTTTCGAGCGCTGACGCACTTTGAATGATTTATATTTATAGAAATGAATCAATAATTATTACTTCGAATATCCGAAAAATCAAATCGAATAAAAATCAAAGAATTTTAATTACTTCAATGATTTTACTGTTGGAAATTATATTTTTTCAAGGACATACATATTTTTCATTTCAAGTAGATTAACGTTTTTCAAAAATGTTCTTTATTAAAAGTACTCTAGCATTACCGTAAGCAACTTTCAAACCGTTTTACCGCGAACTGATTTACCGACATTCTCGCATCGAGTTTTAAGGTTATGTACGCCCCCTTAATCTTACGTTATTACATTGTTATCGTAACGTTCAAAATCGTTTATTCTCACCTCCGGGACACTTGAAAACGCACGTTTCCTCAACTGCAGCGTCAAAAACCTCGTGAATATCTTTAATCTTTCGAGCCACTGTAATGGCATTCTGGAAGAAATCACCAAATATTGTTTCAGCCGACAGAACGGCATCTCTAAGATTTCCCAATAAATCCGCGCCATAACCCGACCAAGCGTAAGCAAGAAACGTTAAAACGTATACAAAGTACTTTCGCCAGACCAAAAAATCCATTTCGAATGTTTTTATCAATTTTTCCCTATTTAATTTTTCTTTAGTGTCAGATAATGATCGATTTTTAGAGAAACTCGCGGTCCGCCACTTGCGGTATTTTTAGGTGAACTGAGAGGTGCTGACCCATCATATTCTACCTCCGTACTTACAGGCTACGTTGCTATAAATATATATGTATACGTGTAACTAAAACTCAGTGCTAACTCGTTGATATTTTATTCAATCTCATATCCATTTCCGGTTAATGCCTAAATCGTCATTATAATCTTTGCTTTGTAATTGGCTCAAATTTTCCGCGTCTGAATATTCGGAACATTGAGATTGGACCACGTACATGACATCTCATTGCCCGGTGCTTTCTTTCAAGATATCTTTATTATCATTATTATTGTTTGTATCTATATCTTAATCCTATTTTAATTTCGTATTCTCCCCTATCACTTAAAAATAAATTCACTAATCTGACTTCCGGTTAAATTACCTTAACATATTCCGCTACTACGAAGCAAAATTGACGATATGATAAAACGAAATCCTTTTATCATAGACTCAAAATATACCTTTTACTTCAGTTTCCTCCTCTGTTAATCCGAACGTAAACGCTCGTTGCCCTATTTAAATTGAATCAGATTTAAACTACGTCGGTGGAAACTCGCGTTAAATTTAATAAATTGTCGACTAATGTTTTCTTTTTTCTGACTCGAGAGTAACGATTAAAAAATATTGGGAAAGGAATTGAAAGATATAATTAGTGAAAAACGTTCAAGACAAATTTACAAATACATAAATGTACAGCGGAAATATATATTAAACGAATTAAAATCGGATCTTTATTCAACATCAAGGGAGTTATATGACGGCTCTATAACTGCACATTAAAATTTCTTCTCTAATTCGCCGCTCTCGTACAGCTTTTTGACGTCAGTACCACCTCCCAGGCACTCGCCCTTGACAAAGACACGAGGAACGGTCCTCGCACCGGTCATGTCACCCAGCACGTTCTGAATGTCATCGGCATCCTCTCTCTGGTCCAGCTCAACAGCTGTGTATTTTTTTTGCAATTTGTCGAAGACCTAAGGAAAAAAATAAATATATTCAAATTCGCGCCAAAGTGAGATGCATTCTGGTTCATGAGTTTGGATTTATTACCTCTTTGGCCATCTTACAGTAAGGACAGTAAGTTTTGGAGAAGATGACGACCGCATCAGATGCGACCAATTGATCAACGATTTCACGTGTTGCCGGCATTATTATCCTTTCAGCACTAGAAACTGAACCCATTGGGCTACAGACAGTTTTTTTTTTTTTTAACAATTATAAGCTTAAAGATCACCCATCATCCCGATAATATTTTTTTCAAACTCGTGCAGAAAAGTCACAAAACGCAAAAAAAGCACGAAATAGAAAGGAAACGGTGGAAAATATTGGGGATTTTTGGTTGGTTATAATTTTACATTTCGAAGAATTGATAACCTAAATTAATGGCATCGGTTTTTTATAACTCGAGGTAATAGTAAATTTATATTCGCGACAGCTCGAGGCTGTTTTTTTCCTATAGTGCAAATAATCGAGCTATAGCTCGATCAAATGTTCACAATATATATCCACACAGCAATCATATGATTGACATGAATGATATCGAAATAATGTTGGAAGGTCATCGATTTTTTTTTATTTTTTGTTTATGACAAAGAAAAATAAGTAATTAAAGTTTTCGAAGAATGAGCTGATGTGAAAAAATATTGATTTTTATAGTTTGGGTCAAGGGCCCTTGACCCAAACTATATAACTGACCTCATTTGCCACACATCTTTTCACAATATAGGGTGAGTGCACCAGTAAATGGACAGACTCCAGTGAATGAACACCCGTGTCAAAATCACTATATATACAGATATATTTCGCGCGAAGTGTTTATTCACTGGGGCCTGTCCATTTACTGGTGCACTCACCCTATATCGCAATAAGTAAATAAACATAATGAAAATTAAATTAAATGAAAACACGAGTGTGTTCAGGAGCCAAGGAAAATAATGAACCTGGTTGGGAAGCATTCTCGAAGTTCTTGGAGTTCTTTGGATTGTTACGATTCTCGAATTTCTTCATGTCGAAAAGGTTCAAGTATGCCAGAGCTTCAAAGATCGTTGGTAATTTCATACTCGAGAAATAATATAATATTTCGTAATTTTAATAACGAGAACAGGTTAAATGTAGAAATGAGAGAAAAGGTAATCCAGCAAGGAAAGACAAATGAAAATCGTAGGAAAAACAAACAGGTTTGTCACAGAGGATATTCAAGGAAAACTTCGATGAAAGTTTCCTTATCACTTTAGACTGATAAGGACGATAAGACGTATTTTTTCCCCTTCCCGATTAGTGCAGATGAAATAGTAACAAAAATAGCGATGATGCAGTATAAAATCATTAATTAAACTTTTGAACAAATCTATGATGATATCATAGTTGCAAAAAAATGATATCAGTATTTACTTACCGTGTGTCAAACGATGACTATTCACGTTCGATGATAATTCGTGGAAACGCGAACAATAAATGCGGAATTAATGTACGTTACTGCAGCTACAGAACAAACGACAGTCTCAGCATGGAACAGCACTGACGTGGTTATATATATATAAATTTTTTGTACGACTTTCCTCGAAAAGATTTGCTTTCGAACTGACTGCCATGCCTGCTGCGTGCAGGTAATTTATAAACTTGGAAGAGAGATCGACGTAGAGCTCAATCGCATATGTAGTTATGAAGCTTATATTTAATCCAGAAAATGACAGTGGCGCCATCTCTGAGACTCCTTTACAGTACCAAAATGGCCGTTAGCAGTTATAAAGAGAATTTTATCTTCTCGCATTGAAGAGAAAATTTGAAAGTCCGCTCAATTTGTATTATTATCCTTTACGGCGATTTAATTATTAATAAGAATAATTAAATTAATAAGATGATTATGATTTTCCGTCCTGCATTGTCTTACATTCAGGCCCATTAATCACAATTTCAAAGCTTCCTTTTCTTCTCTATTCTTATATCTTCTTTTATTTTCAAAAAAGGGCTGATAAATGAAAAACAATAATAGTATGAAAATATATCTTCAATACAATGAGATTTTGGTTTCTTATGCTTATATTGGCATGAACACACGAATATTCCAATTCGGTTACAAAACTCCCATACGGTTTTCCCTCTCTTTAATCTTACCTCTTCAATGATTTTCGCTATAAAAATGAGGCGCGAAGCCATTCGAGGATTCATTCTTCATCAAAAACGTGGCTGAGCAGCAGCTGCTCGTAATTAATTTCAGAAACGTACTTCAAATACTGTTTACCGGAAGTTTGTTTATGTAAATTAAATTCTGGCCAATATTGCACGTTTCTAATCACATATGAATTTATCAAAGGAATGAAATATTTGCATTATGGTTAGAGTAACCTTTTTACATCCTGATCTGGGGATCGGTGGTGCCGAGAGGCTCGTTGTTGATGCTGCACTGGCACTCAAGAGCAAGGGACACGAGGTTAACTTTGTGACAACTCATCATGATCATGAACATTCATTTACCGAAACGAGAGACGGAACTATACCGGTTACCGTTGTCGGTGATTGGCTGCCCAGACACATTTTTGGCAAATTTTTCGCTCTGTGTGCTTACGTACGAATGGTAAGATCATTCTACCAAAAAAAAAAAAAATATTTTGTGATTTTTGATATCGGAGTTTTTCTAAGAACAATTAAAAATACCTCTCTAGGAACGATGTGATAAGAAAATCTAAATTTTTGTTTAATTACATAATTATTTATTCATTTAGTCTATTTATTCATTCATTTATAATGGACAGTTGAACAATTGTCAATAATTTGTGATTTTCAGTTATTTTCTGCTTGTTATTCGCTATAATCCCAAAAATTACAAAAATCAACTCATTACCAGCATTTTTCAATTAATGCAATTGAACTATAGGAAAAGGCGGCTATTTTTTTCCAGCATTATTTATCCAAAATACTGATGAGAACGCACCTCCTAGAACAACTCTGCAATGTATTTCATGAAAATACTAAAATGTTTCAGATTTATGCAGCGAGCTGCATCTACTTCTTGGGCTTAAAACCCGATGTGGTTTTTTGTGATCTTGTTTCCATCTGTATACCAATTCTCCATTTTTTCGTTCAACGTGTAATATTTTATTGCCACCATCCCGATCAGCTTCTCACAAGTTCGAATGGACGTTGGAAATCTTATTATCGGGCACCCCTCAATTACCTTGAAGAAATAACAACCGGTCAAGCTGAAAAAATATTCGTAAACAGTATTTACACTCAAAAAGTATTTAAAAATACTTTCAAGCGTTTGTCCATTGAACCGGAAGTATTGTATCCATCGATAAATACAAATTTTTTTGACCAATCACCAATCATACCGTTGCACAGAGCCCTAGATCGTGAATTACCGGAAGACACCATTTTGTTGTTATCCATAAATCGTTACGAACGCAAGAAAAATTTATCACTTGCCATAAAAGCTCTTGCGGATCTTAAGGAATTTTTGCACGATGATTTGTACAAACGTGTCGTTCTCGTAATGGCTGGTGGATACGACAAAAGGGTCGAGGAGAATGTTGAACATTATTTAGAGCTTGTAGGACTTGCCGATGAATTTCGAGTGAGCGAGAAGGTGATTTTTTTTAAATCACCTTCGGACACTGCAAAAATTTCACTTTTGGCAAATTGCACACTTCTCATTTATACACCGGTGAATGAACATTTTGGAATTGTACCACTCGAGGCGATGTATTGCAAAAAGCCGGTAATTGCACAGGACACAGGAGGACCAACGGAATCTGTGATTAATGGAAAAACTGGATATCTCGTCGGACCTTCGTCACGAGCAATTGCGGATCGAGCTGCGTTGCTCATTCAGGACAAACAAAGACTTCTCTCATTTGGCGAGGCTGGACACGAAAGATTTTGCAAAACTTTCAGTCTCACAGCTTTTACGAGCCAATTGAACTTGGCAATTGAGAATTTGATGAAATGAAGAAAGTTATCTGGAAGATTTTGATGTATTTTATGAGAGTATACCTGAAAAATTTCTAGAATCGATGGATAAAGAATTTCTAACTTTAATGTATGTCTAAGTATTGAACTTAAGTTATGAATAAGTATTATCAAATGTGAGAATAAATTGTTATTCCAAAAATATTTTGTAAATTGAGTGTGAAAAAATCGTTTCTTTATACAAGCAACAGTTTATACTTTTGTTACTTCCATAAAATGTAAGGATTTCCTTACATACTTAAAATTGGAAAATAAAGCATTTGATAAATCTTTAGTGTATGTCTTCCTAAAATTATGTATCATTATGCATCTAAGTACATAAAATTATAGAATTTACCATCTTCACATATGGATTAATAAATATTCCTTAGGTGAGGAAGTCTAAACATTTCTCTAGTTTTTCGGAATGAAAAAATATCACTGATACAGTAACGAAACTTGAACTTAGTAATGATGGTCAATAGCAGAATTTAATAAATATTTCATTAAACTTGCAAAATAATGAGCAAAAAAATGTAAAAGTTGAAGTTACAAGTTTTCAGAGTTATAATAATAAGTTTAAATATAAAATATCTCAAATAATGAATAGTCTAATACAGATAAAAAAAAGCAAATAAATGAAGTCAAAAATCGAAAGGCAATGAAGAAAATACCGCGTAAGCGAAAATATTAAGAAATAAAACAAGACAAGAATGGAATTTAATAGATTTTTTTTATTTCGTCATTAAGATGTAAGATACAATGAAACGGTAAAAAGATAAATCGCTCATTTCTCTTCCGGCTTATTGAATACAAGCGTGTATCCGCATTTGCCGCAATAATGACGATCTTCCATTGCAGCCATGAACACACCAGCACCACACTGTTCCGATGGACATTCTCGCCTCAAACGGTGAATCTTGCCGTTCTCATCAACCTAAAATGAGAAAAAAAGATTTACAATAAAAATTAAGCAAGAAAAGAAAAAAACTTTTTTTTTTTATCAATTATTTCTATAAATTTGTCTCAACTATTAATGCATTACAAATATTGGAGATTTATCTTAAAATTTTCAATTAAACATTTTTTTAAAGTAGAATTCATTGAAAGTAAAGAATTTTTTGCAGGTTTATTTTCAAAATTACCTTGTAAAACTTGAGGACAGCGAGCTTGACCTTCTTCTTCTTGTGCTTAATTTTTTTGGGGGTGGAGTAATTCTTCTTCTTGCGTTTCTTGGCTCCACCACGAAGTCTCAGTACGAGATGGAGGGTCGATTCCTTCTGAATATTATAATCTGACAATGTTCTGCCATCCTCGAGCTGCTTACCAGCGAAGATCAATCTCTGCTGGTCGGGTGGAATTCCTAAAATTACAAGTTAACGATTTTTTTTTAACTAACGAGTGGCAAAAAATTGCAAAATCATGAATTACGAATTAATAATTGACTTTTGCGCGAGTTTATAAAATATTGCAAGTTTCATCGCGATAATATAGAACAATAATTATTATTGACAAAATTTTTTAATTACTTTATTAAAAAAAAAAAATCTTGCACTGGCAAAATTAAGTGGATTTTTTTTTGTTTGCGTGCATAAATAAACGAGTAGAGAAAATTTGTCTACCAATTAATAAAATGAAGAAATGCAAATTATTATTAAATACAATTACAAAATGGCAATTATTGAGAAAAAAAAATGGAAATATATAAAAAATAATTTTAATCAAAGTAAAAGTTCTTGGATTAGAACAATTAAGAATAATTTGTAAGTCGAGTTTGATAAAAATCAGCCGAAAAAAATGACTTGCCTTCCTTGTCTTGGATTTTAGCCTTGACATTTTCGATAGTATCAGAGGCTTCGACCTCAAGGGTGATGGTCTTGCCCGTGAGGGTCTTGACAAAAATCTGCATGATGTCGCTGTGTCCTCAATGAAGCACTGTAACAAAAAAATTAAAAAAACCTTTAACTAACAGAAAATAGCCGACCCCTGTTCGACTTCCGGTCTTGAGAAAAAAGAAAAAGAAAAAAAAAAAGCAACTCAATTCCAAATTTCGATCACAAAAGTTTTTATTGAAGCGCAAGAGAAATTACAATAATTATCGTTCACTTAGATTAACAATACAGCATTGATGCAACCATCATTTTCCGGATGATTCGTAACTTGGGCATATTTTCCCCAAACAACTTTTCCCGATTGGGTCACAAGACCCAATTCAGAAATGTTGACCTCGATAATCGTTCCTTTCGTAATAACTCCGAGTGTTGTGTAAACAGCAGAATTTGGATTTTTCTTGACTCCAATAATGGGTAGACAAAAAGTGGCCTTGAGTTCCGGATGTGTAACATGAGCTTTGCGAAATCTAAGCGCCATTGGTCGAATGAATCTCTCAAATTTCGGTGGTTTCCGGGTGAAATTTTCACCAACATAAGTGACCTTTGTGACCATTCTTTTCCAAGAATTTCTCTTTGATTTTCCAGTTTTAACGATTTTGAAAACTTCTGATTCTGAGGCTGCTTTGACTTTTGGAATTGGAACATCCCATTTTCCAGCTTTCTCTTTGCGTTTTTGTTTTATCATGTTTGAGAGTATTTTCGAACGCGACGAAACATCGCGGTCGAGAAGATAAACGGGCAAAGCGCCCTCTGGCGCAGTTTCAGTTTTCCTCTTGTCCTTTTTCTCCTCGTGCGCTTTGATCTTTTTCTTCATTTGGATTTTCTCGTTTCTTCGCTCCTTGTTGAAGATTTTCGCTTTTATTCCTCGAAGGCTTCGCGCCTTGGCGGCGCGTCTGTGTGGCTCACGCGCATCTCTTTTGCGCTTGCGCTCCTCGTAGTCCAAACGACGCCCGTGCAGCTTCCGATGGCGCTCGATGTACTCGTTCTGTGGCATTGTGGGTGATTTTTTTCGTCAACTTCTTTGTTGAAAACTCGGAAACCTTTCTGAAACAAGTGAAAATAACCAAACTGGTTAATTTAGGGGAAATATTGAAAATAGATCAATGTAAAATTTAAATGGCGACGAATTTTTTATTACTTATTTTCACTTATCGAGCAAACTTACCTCTGTTTTTTTCTTTATGGCTCTACCCGAGTCCTGAGGATGAAATGGACTCGATCTTTCATCCTATTTCAAAGTATCGGATTACTTACTAGTGTAAGTAGCAAAATCGAGCTTAAATTCGAATTTTACAATTCGACATTAATGCATTTTTTTTCGCGAAATTCCGGCCGCATCTTCGCACGCGCCAAATACCGGAAAATGTTTGGAGAAAAATAAACATTTTCAAATCATTTTGGCGGGAAATTTGATGTGTAATTATATTTTGAAAAATATCGATTAAGTTTTCAAAAACGTTAACGATTCGCTTGAATGTTCCTTTTTTTGGCATTATGAGATTAAAGTGAATCCAAGACAAACGCGTATTAATAATATCGTAATTTGAGGAAATTTTTGAAAATATCCAAATCTTTCTGGAACTTTGAAAACAATACTGCAATGTGTTGCAGGTCCAACTTCTAATTTTCGAAGGGTTAAATTTTCGCAAAACAATTCAATCAATCCCAAATAAAACAAAAGATACAACTCAAATATCACGATCAAAAATAAATTTTGCGACTTTTTTACTTTTGCTATAAATAATAATAATAATAATTTCGATTTTAAATTTTGTCTTCAGATTCGTAATCAGCGATTGAAAATGTCAGTAGGTGTGAAGGTGTAAACACATCAATGAGTTTTTTAAGAAGTTTAGCATATACGCTGCACCGGGTCTCTAAGGGTTAAGAAAAACTTTTCGGCAAATTAAAATTATTTCGGCGCCAACGGTAAAAAAAAATAAAATTGAAATAATTCTAAAAGTCAAACTTCAGGGATATTGCTATTATTTCAGAAAAACAAAATTTTGATAGCCCTACAGAAATGCTTACACCATCATTTGCAAGATGATTTTTCTATAGGAGTATAAAGAATAACAGGTGCGAAAAATACAATGCCAGCTAGAGGGCTGGCAGACATGTGAGAGAAATATCGACAAAAATGAAACATTTTTTTGTCGAATATTGCCATTTTTGGTGAGAGCAAATTGTTACGACAATGGTCGATAGTTAACCAACTTTTCGCTAAAAATTGCAATAATTTTCGAGACTAACGAAAAATTACGAGCATCACCAAAAGAGTCGCAGCACCTCCATCGATATCTCACATAACCTCAATTAATGTAGCGACCAGCCTAACCTAATTGCTACTTTAACCTTCGAACTAAGGAAAGTTGAAAAATTCATCGAATTTCCCAAACGATTATTCCTTCGTAAAAATAGAAAGTAACCAAAGTTCATAAATTTTATCCTCCATTCACGAAACTGAATTAATGAATGCGGAAAACAAAAAAATAGACAATTATGTGACGTTGAGTATTGAAAAACGTGGTCCCTGTGGTAAACGATCAAGGGTTCAATATAAATGCGAATATAATGGTGTTGGAACAGTTTTTACAGTATCAAATAAATATCGTCGAAGGAGAGAAAAAATGCGATAAATTATTTACCGTATGAAAATTCACTTTATAAAATATAATTGTTAATATTTCGGTATTTTAACTGAACATACCTTCGGCTACGTCGCGGACAACACGGAAAAGAGCGTCGTGAACTAAAGACTCGGTGATAGAAGATTGACGCAATGGGGAAGATACTTCCGGTTATCGCGTCGGAGATAGTTCTTATTTTGAAATCATAGATGGCGTGGTGGTGAAAAAAAATGATTACAAAGAGCGGGAAAATTTGAAAGGCGAAACGAAATGATCAATGGTTTTGACTGAAGTCCTTTCTTCAGTCAACGTCAGTGGCAAAGAGGTGAATATAAATATAAAAATAACAATTAACTCAGAGCTAACGGCAATCCGGAAACTGACACAACTGACGCGCCGGCATTTGTGCCCAAAATGAAATGAACTCCGATATGTCGTGCGTGAAATTTGAAATAAAATATTTCGACGACAGTTAAACGTTATGAATTTATTTCAACCATTGGGATTGTCAGGGAATGATTTTACGTATAATTCAATGCGCACTGAGTCTAATCGGTCTCACTTGCTCCCATGGAAAAAACTCGACTCGGTGTGCTCTCAGCAAACCAGTGGAATTGCTTCCTTCTTTTTGCCTTGAGGGAATTCGGTAGTAAAAACGTTATATACGAGTATATGTCATTCCACCTAAAAAATAACTCCCAATTGAAAAACTTAGTGCGAGATAAAAATCGTGAATAAAAACCCGTAAAATCTCACAATTTTTATACTTCACTGAACAATTCTTTACCACAATAGATTTTACATCAGTTTATTCCATGTGTAATTCATTGATTCGAGTTACAATAAATGTAGCTTTTCCATAAATCTAAAATGCTAAATGTTACGATTGTTCTTTCTTTAGTTTAAGGGAATAGGATACATATACAAAAAGAATTAACCCCATGATTTACTATTTACAATGTATAAACTTATACCATTGACGCCAGAGAATTTTTAAATCTTGCCAATCCAAAAATTCAATACCAAAACTTAAAGCACGAAATTATCATATCGAGTAGGTTTAACAGTATCTTTTTTTGTTTTTTTTTTTTTAGAGGACACAAAGAAAAATGGAGGAAAATTAGACAATAGTATATAAAAATATTCTCTATTCGTAGAAAATGCGTGAAAAATGAACAATTCTCGATTCGGTTATTGAGAGGGACAGAAACAAAGAGAGCGAACTTGAAAAAATAAAAATAAATAAAGAAAATCAGGCGTGCTAAAAAAAAAAAAATACCTATTTACAATTGCGTCGAGATTGATGAAAAAAAAAGGGTCCGTGTCTTCGAAATCGTGGCGTTATTTAGGTATTTACATCCGTAGAGCTATTTCTTTGGAGGGAAAACACAAAAATTGAATATCTTTCGCATAAAATTGTACAATTGTCCCGTTTTTTGTTTGTTTAGTAAACTGGTGAAAATGATTTATCAGTCTGACGAGATAAAAAAAAAGCTGGCCATCTTCGTAATATTTAAGATGGACACGAATAAATCGTTTTTTTTCCACATTTATCATCATTCATTTCATCGTAAATTCAAATACAACATGCTATCATGGAAATATAAATTAATCATTAATAATTGAATCTCTAATGAAAAAGACAAAAAAAACTTCTTAAATCGTTTAAGCCTGTCGTTAACGTTTTTTTTTTTTTTCGTCATTTATTTAAATTAACCATCGTGATTAGTCGTCGGCGCGGTGCACGATGAAGATCTGGCCATTCTGTATCTCGTGTTTCTAGATTGATTTTTCGACTCGCTACGCGATCTTCGTCGTTTGAGCTTCTTTTTCCGTTTATGCTTGTCCTTGGATGGTGAATCTTTTTCATTCTGGGAATGTTTCGATGTTCCCGCTCCTGGATCGTTTCTCGATTGTTGTTCATCATCACGTGACGAATCGTCATTACGTCGCCCATAATCTTTTCTCTTTGCTCCATTTTTCGATGCCTGATCATTGTTCTTTCGGGAATTTTCGGTACACCCAATTTGATCGTATTTTTTCAAATGATCATTTCCACGATCCTGATCATGTTTCTTGGAATAATCATTAGCACGATCCTGATCATGTTTCTTGGAATGATCATTCGATCCTCTATCGTGATCATATTTTCTAGCATGCTCATTTCTTGACTCCTGATCATGCTTTTTTCCATGATCATTACCTCCTCGATCGTGATCATGTTTTTTACTATTCTCATTTCTTGGCTCCTGATCATGCTTCTTAGACTCACGTCTCCCTTCCTGATCATACTTTTTAGTCTCGCTTCTGCCCTCCTGATCATATCTTCGACCACAATTTCCACCCTTACACCTCATCTTTTTACCCTCTACACTTTTCGACTTTTCCTTTTTTCTCTCCTCCTGGTGCCTCTCATTTCTCTTTCCATGACTGGCGTTTTTCCCCGCACGATCTTTCTTCCTCTCACGATCTGCCCTCTCCTCTTTTCGGCCCACCTGATCATCCCTCGAATCCTGATATTTTCTCTTTCCATGGTCGTTCCTCATCATCTTAGACGTAATTGGGCGCCTCTCCCGTGAAGAATCCGAACTCTCGCTACTCTCGCTTATTATTTTACGTTTTTTCGGGCAAGTTTTCCCTCTGGATCGTTCCTTTGCTCGTGTCCTACCGGAAATGGCGCTGCAGCGACTATTTGACTCATTGGTTAGATCTGAGCTGCTATCATTTTCCGTATCCGAAGGATCCAGGAATCCCCGATCATTCTTCATTCTCAATGATTCTCTCTCCCCACTGCAGCCCGGATTTGCAGTTTCGCGACTCTCTTTATAAACGCTGAGTCTTATTCTACGGGGAGCGCGAATTTTCACTTCCGGTTCCGTCGATGACGAGGCATTACTAACACTTTTGCCACGACAAGATTTTTTCTTTATGTACCACTCGTCTGGATTTGCCGCATCTTTGCGCAATACTGTCGCATGAACGGGTTCTTGATTAGAATGTCCAATAATCGTAGCGGAAGTAGCGGATGAGCTCTCATTTGACGATTTTTTTCGTCTCGAGCGCCCCCTGCGGCCCATTTCCTCATCGCTTTTTTCATTACTCCCGATCTCGCTACAGGATGTATTTTCAGCCAATCTGTGTGAATATTTATCGAAATTTCGTACTTTCGATCCTTTAAATTGTTGGGTTGATCGAGCGCGCCAACCGTCACTCATGGCAGCGCTGGTGCTGCTGCTGCTGCTGCTGGTACTGCTGCTGCTGCTGCTGCTGCTGCTGTCGCTGCACTCCGAGCCGGAAATTAATGAAGATTCACGAGGTATTTGCGTACGATCGCGAATTCTACGGTGTAAATTCCGTAAACCGATCGCATCTTCCGAACTTGTCGAATTTGATGCTTGTCTCGCCCGTGTTTTGCTCGTACTACGCGACGACCTCTGACGTTCAATTTGTGGACGAGCTCGCGTACCTCGGGTATCATTCCGTACACGTGAACGTACCTGACTCAAATCAAATGTTTTCTTTCGACGATGACGCGAATATTCATTCGTAGTATCATCGTTTGTCGAGGTTGAACTTGTCGTTGACCACCGACGACGTGATGATCTTTTTGCCGTTCTTTGTGAGCAACTCTCGCGTGTTGTACGGCGACGCTCCACGCGCGATGGACCCGCTCGTTCCGCCTCATTTTCTCGAATCGGGGGTGTGCGAGAGCTGCAAATAATAATAATAACAAAAAATCGAATAATTTTCTTACATTCAATAACATCGAAATTTACAGAAACAAAAAAAAAGAGAATAAGCTTACGTGGCATCATTGGAAGGCTCGCTGGCACCGTCGGACGTAACAAGTTCGATGATTTCCGGGGTCCTTTCGTGACGAGGCTTTACATAACCGACAACGGCGCATTCCTCGGAACTTGATGAGCTCAACGATATAGTTAGAACATCAGGACCACCCGAAGTCATTCTTGGTAAGTGGAATGTCTCGCCAACTGTACTGGGACCTGCGTGAAATAATGCTGTGTAAGTATTTAAATAATTAAGTAAGTAAGTAAGTAAGTAAGTAAGTAAGTGAATGAGTGAGTGAGTAAATAATTAAGTAATTAATTAAGTAAGTACGTAAGTGAGTAAGTAAGTGAGTGAATAATTAAGTAATCAATTAATTAAGTAAGTAAATAACTAAGTAAGTGAATAAGTAAGCAAGCAAGTAGAATAAGGAAAGATGAGGCTCGTGAAGTGAGGTAAGTAAAGTGAGTAAATTAAGTTAAAATAAGTAAAATAAGTGAGTAAAGTTGTAAATTTACCAGGCATATCAATAACATGAGGTCCGACACTCGGTAAATCGGCGCACATACGGCTAACATCGATCGTTTGATCGAGTACACGAATGTCCGAATCATCGGATGATGTACTGTTTGAACTCGTGATTGGTGAAATTACCCGTGTAACATAATCGGCCGAGCCTCCTGCAAACCAGCATAAAATTTATATTATTACACAAAAATAATGAGAAAAAACAAAAATTATACAAATTCAGTTTTATTTTCTTACATAAAAGAGGAAAAAAAAAGTTTCGTGATTTTTGTACGTACCATGACCACGTGTCGGATATGTGACGTATTGATCGAAACCAATCAGATCGAAATTTGTACGAGCATAATTAAGCAGCTCGTGTGCAAAATGATCGGTATATTGGCCAAAGTAAGGACGAACAGTATCGCGAAATTCAGCGCCCCGCATATCGTAACGAGTCAGAGCATCCATAACGACGCGTAAAACGTACGCGATGTGAGGCTCGTTTGCGTTAAGAAGCGTCTGAAGTTCACGATTTATCCACGGAATTAGACGATTCAATTCGTCTGGATTTCTCCTAAACAATATAATATTATTATTATTATTTAATAAATTTTAATATAAAAAGAAGAGTGAGAATTTTCCCTAAATTAATCGTGAAAATAACGAATGAAAATAATAATGATTTTTCTTGCCTATAATATTCGGCGCTGCATTCGCGAAAACGACCATAAACATCTGGCAATAAATTCGACCATTCGCCGAGTCTGTAAACGTTGCGCCGATAACCAGTTGGATTTACACGACGATATCGTCGCTCTTCTCTCGAGATACCCGAGGGTATCATCATATTTGGTATCTGTGCCCGTCTTGCAACTTGCTCGGGATTTAACAACCCGCCGAATACGCCGAAACGTCGATTTGGCGTCATTGTCGTTCTGCAATTATTTTTTAAATTAAATTAAATTAAATTCATCGAGTTTTTAAAACAGAGTTGGCCATTTTTTTTCAGTATATTTTTCTTTTCTTCCAATAATCAATCAATAATTCGGCTGCACAAATTGATAAAAATATAAGTGAGAATTGATCATTTCGAATAAAAATTGGCCAATCTTGTAAAATTGTCATCGATGAATTTTAAATTGAATTTATCTCGATCGTTTGTGGCTTTTTTTTTTTTATACCTATAAACAAAACGTCGAAGTCCAACATCGCCGACACCACCGACGAGCTCAAAATTTACGTCCAACGTCGCGGCAACCTGAGACGATGGCATTTGTGATGCCAATTCACGTGGCACGTGATATTGATCATAATCCTCCTCAGATCTAACATTGTGTATTATCGATTTAAATATTTGCTTGCACAACGGACATTCAGTTTTAATTTTGGACCATTGAAGAAGGCATGTGAAGCAAAATTGATGCAAACAACTGTCCGTGAATGAGGTGTTGATCAATTTTCCAAGGCATATACTGCAATTTGGTGGTGGCGACGAGGCGCCCTCGCTGCGCTCACTCGTGTCTGGACTTTGCACGAGACCCTCAGTTTTTACTGGCTCTTTTGCCACAACTCCTACGGCATCCTTTCTCTCCAATTGTTCCTCCATTATCGTATTCCTTCTATATTCAATCGAATCATAAGCTTGCAATTAGCAAGTTTTATTATTATTATTATTATTTATGAATTGTTACTTATCAAACGATTTTTTTACGAGAGGCGCAAGTCGCAATTTTCATCTTCTTAGTTTTTATCAAAGAAGTTATTTTTTTTTAGGGCTTTTTAATAAAATATTCAGCTGGTGGCAGTAAAGGAGAAATTTAATTGTAAATTTAAAAAATGAAATCAATATTGATCTCGAACTCATTAATGGGATCTGATTTTAGTGGTTGAATTTTATTTTTTTATTTACCAAAATTTGCGATATTTAATATCCAACATGCTTTTTTTTTTTAATGATTAATGGGTAGAAAATTGACGTTATTTCTCCGATTTTGGAATGGATATTTCATTTTTATATTTCATCAATTTTTATTGCGAAAAATTTGAACTATTTTCAGACTAATACGAATAAGAAAATTTTCAAAAATGTTCTACAGGCGTAAAAAGTACCCGCCGATCTAGTCTTTAATTTTGGCATAGCTAAAATTTAAAAAATAAACTTTTTTTTTTTTTATACAACAGCCATTTAAATTTATATTTGGTTTTTTTTTCATGTATTTTACATTGACAAAAATTCACGAATTGACTCCGAGCTAAAAGATAATGTAAGAATTACTTAATTAATTGATAAAATTAAATTTGCCAGAATTTTAATTTTTCCGAATTTTCAAAGTGATACAAACAAATGCTGATGAAATTAATTAATTTTCATATTTTTCAAGTGTTTTCAAACACATTTCCTCTCTTTCTGCAGGATTAACAGACAAAACTGTACAAATTTACGCTTTTGCGAATATTAAAAATTATTCATTGAAATAAAATAAATAGCTAATGAATTGAGCAAATTTTCATATTTTTTTGTGATGTGAAAAACGTTTTCTCCCTTTATTGGGCATCACAATCATTAGCACTATTTCTCTCTCTCTCTTTCTTATTATCACATTACTCCGAGGGTAAGTGATCGATAATCGCCTTAAATATTTTAGGAAGTTCGGAAATTCTTTATCGTTTGTATTTAATTTAAATTCCTAAGATTTTTTTTTTCAACACAAAGTGATGCAAACAAATGCTGGTAAAATAAATCAATTTTTATATTTTTTAAAAGATGTAAAAAAAAAAAACGTTCTCTCTCTTTCTACATAATTGAGGGATAAAATTTTTCATAATTAATTTACTTACGAATATTAAAAATGATTGATAGACATGCTAATGAAATAAATTAATTGTTATATTTTTAGTGATGTAAAACACGTTATCTCTTTCTCTGTCATGAATACCATTAGCGCCATCTCTCTCGCTCTCATTATCCCCACCCCTCCACCCGCGATCTTATTATTACATTAGCCCGAACGTAAATCGCCGATAATCACCTCGAGTATTTTAATCAAATGCTGAAATTCATTTAATTGCCGAATAAACGAAAAAAAAATCGTAAGAAAAAGTTTCGTGTCATAAAAAAACTCGCGTCAAATCCCATATTGATTTCAAGCCTCCTACATTATTCATACAAACCACGAAATTCATAAAAGTTTCATTATTTCACTATTTCTAATATCCAAAAAAGCTTCTTTTCAACCTTGAATATACGAGTGTATGCAAATGTTATCGTTAAACTTTCATATTATATTGGAGTTGGCCATTCGAAGAACAAAAATGTATCGTCGATTCGTCAAGGGGTATGCACACAGTATGGCACAATCCTCGCTATTGATGATTTTTCCGATCGCTTTTAATTTCAATTTTATTCTTAATATATTACAATGAGATGTGGTTAAGGTGACTTACCTTATATAGAGCACAATTGATTATTTCGTTTCGGCGTTAACTCAAACGAGCTGTATAATTAAACCTGATGCACGACACTCTTTCATTAGACTCCATTGCATTCTCGTGTTTTAATTGAAACCACGAAATACGAGAAATTGTAAGAAATTCGGATAATGCGGATATACAAAATGAAGCATCATTGGTGATGTGAGCGCGATCTAGCGGACTACTGCAAAAATGATAAGAATAGACGTACAGCGCCACCTACAGTTTGTAGACGAAAACTGAGATAAGGGTTCTTTCACACCGAGAGTACAGCGCAGATTTTAATGAGGTGGCCAATAAAAAAGTAGTCTCAAGTTGATAATTAAAGAAAGACGACTGTTGATTGGTAGTTTCGACTAACGCTTCCGGTATGCAGGAACCTTTCCTGGTACGAGAAGCCTAAAAATCACTAAGAAATATCGTTCGCAGTTTACTTCTAAAAAGAAGCTATTCACTTCGACAAAGGTGATAGAAACAATTTATATTTTTATCGAATAATAATTTTTGAGTCTCCTTATAATGATTGGAATTTACATAAAAGTTTATTTTTAAGGATGAAATTAAGGGAGCTTTTTTAATTGTTATACTATACTTTTAGATGTTGTCGATGGAACGAATACCCGATCAGCTGGGCTATTTGGTACTCACGGAAGACGGCGCAGTATTGACGGTAAAGCATAAAGATATATTTGTATGCAATAAGAAAATTATTTTTTCATTATTTATTCTCTTTGTATCAGCAAAAATCAATTACATAAGAAACTCAGAAAATTGCATTCTAGTGCATCGTGCACCGTGCTCGTACTCTATCAAAAGGGCACTTTCTTTAAAAAAATCCATAAAATTGACTTTGTTTTTCTATTTACTTTTGAAAATCTTCACTTCCGCTATTTGTCTCCCAAATAAGGGGTTTTTAATGCTCTACATCCTATATTTCACGAATCAATATAACATTTTGTAAAATTTACTGATTTCAAAATGGCGGATAAAAATTTCAAAAAATATGGCTTTGAGTTGTTAAATATTTAAAAACCTAAAAATATTTGGGTTTGTTGTTCTTTCCACTTGAAAATAAGTCTTAATAATTTACTTATATACCAAAAATGAAAACTGTATCTTAACAATTGTTATTGTTCACAGTCGGGAGGTGAATTGGAAAATGACGAAAGAATTGCAAATGTCGTGGCCGGTTTGGTAACTCTGACTGATAAAATTGATCCCAAAGCATTTCGTCCAAATGAAGTTTTTGACAAGATTTCAATCACCTATTCGGATCACTGTTACATCATATGCCTCTCAAATAAGAAAATTCACGTTCTGAAGAAGCAATTACGTTCCTCCCCCGAATCTCAACTTATCGAGAGGCAAACTTTGCTCGATGTTTGATTCAATAATTTACTCGAGATTAATTATTAAAAAGATGTATGCTCATTATCAACCCTAAATATCTAATTCTTTCATTGATTTACTCGAAAAACAGCGAAATAATAATTTATTCGCCGATTTAAAATGTTATAAATATAATTACTATTTTTGAACAAATTCAGTCTATTTATTTATTTATTTGGATCTTTAAAGATTAGGTGAAAATATAAAAATAATAAATGAAAAAAATATGAAAAAGCTACAATACATCTGGGACATCTTGAAATTCATCAGATGGAACGTGAAAAGATTGGGAAATTAATAGAAACCGAGCAGCAAAATGTACAGAAAAACGAAATGGCCTGGTGTAAGAAAACATTCAAAATGGTGCCCTCTATCTCTGTCTCGTTGCCTTATCAGTTAAAATTTTCGTGTTGGTAATTGAAGATTAAAAATTAAATTACAATTTCGTATTTATTTACAATAACTGGCTCATATAGAATTTTATAGAAATTACGTGTCGCTTTCCGAACTTGTAGACGGATAATTAACGAGTGAAGTATTTGCGTTTGTTTTTGTCGAGGAAGTCGAAGCTTTTGATAAAATCTCCGTTGCAGAAATTTTTCGTTTTTGGACCTGTAAAGTTTCTCTTGATTTGCCTTTCGCCCTTTGCCTTGATTGTGCGACGGAAACGAGCCGTTTTAAAGATGACGTCGATGATTTTTTTCGATCTTTAATTATTGGGTGAAAATATTTAAAAAAAATGAAAAATCTATAATAATTTAGGATTTTTTTTTTTAGTACCTTTTAAGCTATTTTGGACGAGTAAACGTGCCACTCTGACATCGTCCTCATGTTCACCGACCAAATCCATTTTAAGGCCACTTTTATTAAGCAGCGCTTGATCAGAAGTTTTATTTTTTTGTAGTTCTTTTTTACGTGCCTAAAACGGAAAAGATCGAGTTTTAGGATCTTAGATAAATTTCTAATTTTGTTCTATTTCGCGGTAATTTCAAATTTAAGTTCTAAAATTTCAGACTTGGAGGCAAAATGGATAAATGATAAAAATATACAAACCCTGAAGGATGCTCGCAAGGCGCAGTTTGAAGCGTAATCGTCTCTCCATTGAGCCTCGCTCAGAGCTATCGCACTGTCTAATGCAGAATCTCGGGAACGTGCAGTTTTCGTATCCTCGTTTCCGTGTTCCAATTTGTACATCGCGTCATCGTATAATCTTCGCGATACTTCTTTGGTTTCCGGTACAACTTGCTCATTCTCCTTTGGATCCCATCTGTTTTCTTGTCTTCGAGCTCCACTCACTATCACGTAGTCGAGATTCTATGATTTGGATAATTTGATTTTATAAATTCTTGGTTTTTGCGTATGAATTTAGAACACTCTCGATATAGGGCTCTCCTATTTCAATAGGGAAATCCTCATAACTAATATTCTCATTCATTAAGGATGCCAGTTCTTGGTATTTTTATTTAAATCTTGCATCCATTACCAAAATTCTTAGGGATTCAATCTTTGAGATTTTTTATCAATAGGGAAATGCTAGAGGAAGTATTAAAAATATTTAATTTTCTTACTGCTGGGTCCGTTTTTATCTCAAAATGATTATCGCACAAATGGCACTTCATCCGAAATTGATAAAGTGGCGTGCTGTAGTACATTCCAATTTTCGTTTTTTCTGCATTATATCGCACTCCCATGCCAATGTGATTGCCACATCCATCGCACCATATATTGTAGGGCATTTCAAAACGTATTATCAAAATGCCCATATGAAGTTTACGGGCCCTTTCACGCAAAGCGTGAGTTCCCATAAATTTGTTCAGACCACCTACCCGCGGATCGTAATCCGGCGGGTAGTAATGATTTTGTCCTTTGCGTTCACCCATTTTTCTGCAAAAATTTGCCAATATGATGAGTTACGAAAATGAATTTAAAAATTAGGTATGATTGTATTATTCTCGCGATAAGTAAAACAAAAAAAATATTATTACATACTTAAGGATCGTTTAATACTAAAAAAATTAAAAAAATCCTACAACATTGATATTAATGATCAAGTCTAAAACACGCAATATTAAAAACTGATATTTTTGTACAGTGAAAAAGTTTGCTCTGCAACTTTTTTTTCTCTCATCATTCAGAAAAAAAAGTTATGGGCCATAAATCAGAAAATTTATATTTAATGACCACTTAAGAGTTTTAAAAAATATCGTGTAAAATCATCAATTAGATATTTTTGTAGGGCCGATTTTGTGGAAAAACAAAATGAGCTTCATTTGCAAAATATTCAAAAAGTATGCCCAAAAAATGGCTACATTGCGAGAACGCCGTCTACAGGCGCCATTTTTAAGTTTTCCTGTACAGATAATTATGATATCGGGTCAATATTCAAATTTTGATTGATTTTGATATTTTAAGGCATATGGAAAGGTTTAACTGATCTTTAAGATGGGCATTTTCTCATAAAAAAAAATTGAATGCAGTTTTATGAACTATATGACGCGGAACTATGTGATACTACTTTTTATGTTCAATTATTGTGTGCTATTTTGATCTGGAATAATTTGTCAATTCGTATTTCAAAAATGTATTAAAAAATCGTATAAAATTTGGGTGAAATGTTTACCTTTATTTGTTTGTAATTATTTTGAGGTTATGTTGACCAGAAGTATTCTTCGATCTTGATCTCTGTCAATCTGCCATTTGTCGTTTTTCTATAATTTTGTTGTATAATTGACACAACTGTGCAAAAAATTGTATTTGATTCAATCTATTTTTTCAAAGATTTAAAAAGCTTTCCGACGAAATACTTCTGTAATCTGTTAACTGCACAGGGTCTTGAAAACTACCACTAACGCCATCTGTTAGCGAGCCTTAGCGGCATTATTTTCCATGCACCCTGTTGGTAAGAGCAAAATTCTTAATTTCACGCGCGCAGTGTTTTTTTTTGTTTTGAATCGCTCATTTATCATGTCATAATTCTCGGCCAAGATGACATACATCTAAAAAATTCCACAATACCGAATAATTTTTATTCATAATTATATTATTTTGGCATATATTTTCGAAGTATTACGAAATGTTCATTTTCCAAATTAACGATACAATGTGGCTGTTGGTGCTCAAACTGTGCGGTTTTAAATTACTATGGATCTGGTTGTTCGTCGTTCTTTGCGTCACGGCTTTTCTCATGGTTTTTGTGAGAATTTTTTATTCTTATTTTTACCTTTTGTCATTATCATTAAAATGTAACATGTGGTACATTTTTCAATTTAGCATAACTACGATAAAGAGGAACTTAAAAATAGTGTAAGTATTCCATTTAAAATATCAAGCCTATTTTTAATTGGACAAGAAAGGTCGGTTTTAACTTTTCAAAACATGGCGCCACTATCTCATTGCAGATTTTGAACGATAATTGGTCCCCAAAAAAGGCGGATACTACTGAAGTCAGTTTTATGATTTATATTTGTCTCATTTTTCATTAAATTATTATTTGAGTCATAATGATGATTTTATAATCCGACAGAAGCACGAAAGTGTTGGAAAAAAGATTGAGCTTCTTGCCAAAACTCTTTCCGAAAAGGAATACACGGTTTGATGCATTTCAAAAAATTCAAATTGGTTTTTTTTTTCAATTTTTAAATTATTCCTAAAATAAATTGTAACTCAATCATACGTTAATTTCCGTTTCATACATTAAAAAATTTAGCTAAAAGAATCACAATTGCAAATGAGCAATGCCGAAAATGCACTAAGCAGCATTGAGCACATGAGTCATGATTCGGTTCGCGATCGATACCAGTCTTTACTGAGCGATTTAAAGAAAGATTTGAAAAGAACAGAAAGCGAGGTGGGCGACAAAAAATTTGCAATTTATTAAAAATAAAAATTCCTAAAATATTCAATATTTTACTAAATTCGAAAAATATTTTTTCCTTCTTTTTGTATATATATATATATATATTATAGGTTCAAATGTTGCAGAGTGAAGTTGACAAATTGTCGAGAAGACGGCAAAATTTGAAAACCGATTTGTTAAATGTATAATGAGCCCATTAAGTACAAAATAATATAATTAATCCTTGAAAAAACGTACATGACCATTCAAAATAAATAATTTCAGCAACAAACAAACTGTCAAAAGATGCTCGAAGCATTCAGCAAAGAACTGGAGGTGGATAAAAAGCCGATCGTCCCTTATGCTCGAGGACGTTGAACTTTGTTTTATTTTTTTATAAACTTTTTATTATTTTATACATATATATATATATATCGACAATGTGAAATCCCTTTTTGTAGAATTTGAATATACATAAAACGAATATTTCACTAGTTACCGTAGTTACAGTTTCACCGTCGGTTAGTCTGGGAGTTTATGGATTTGATATAATGTACTATAAAGACAGATGGCGCCACCGGTTAAATTCTCTCCCGCAATGACTCATGACGTAGTCAGCCGAGAATAGTAATTTCATAATGGCGATCCATGAATGATCGCCGTTCCTCGTATCCGTCACTCTAGATTATCTTCAAACTCAAAAGAACGTGGAATTTTTATTGTCGCGAGTTCTCTCGTTTCCAAAGTGAGACAAATCTAAAAAATAGGATTTTTTTTTTTACATATCAAAATAATAAACGAACAATGAGTTTCTTCAGTAAAGTTTTCGGTGGGAAAAAAGAGGCAGCAGCGCCAACGACAGCCGAGGCGATACAAAAATTACGCGAGACCGAGGACATGTTAATAAAGAAACAAGATTTTCTTGAGAGTAAGATTGAGCTTGAGATTGGCGTTGCGAGAAAAAATGGCACCAAGAACAAACGAGGTATAGTAATACAACGAACAAAATCCATTCCTCATTTCTTCCGCGTCGTTTGATGCGTCATATAAATTGTTTTTTTTTTCGTCCACACATTCCAATTGAATTTTTGAGATTTGTTTTACATTTAAATGGTCGCCATAATTCTCGAGATCAGCTGTCAACGTGACGTTTTGCTATTTGCCCGATTGGCCTATACACAATTGCGAATGTTTTATCATTTGCTAATTTTATGATAACAGCTTTTTCGATCACTAAAAATTTGAGTCATAAAATTTCGAGATGGAATTAAATTTTTTTGTTTGTTTTTTTATAACAATTTTGATTTTTTTCGAGCTAAACAAACAAAAAATATATTAAATTCGTATTTCAATAATAATAATAATAATAATAAAGAACATTTCCTGGCATTCATAACACTCGGAGCACTCATATTTTGATAATAGCACTCAAACAACGGCCATTCACAAACCCCTGAGGACTCAAAGCCTCTTAGAATTTGACACCACTCAAAGGCGCTGGCAATTTTGAATCATCACTCAAGACCACTCAAAAATACTTTTTCACAGCACTCAAAGACTCACAGCACATTACCAACAAATAAAACTCAGTCAAGATTCCCCTTAGAAGAATTCATATGCACTCAAAATCACTATCGAATCTCTTAAGAACACTCAAAGACAAAAAAATCTTTTTGATAGTGCTCGAGGCACTCACCCATTTCATAACCCTCGAAACCCACGAAATATTTTCATAGCACTCAAAAGTACTCGCACTCACATCGTAAAATTCGATAAATTCATACAGTTTATTCTGAGCACTCAAAGGCACTCACGACACTCACAGCAATCGTAAACAGTTATACATGAGAATAAAAAAAATACTGCTAAGGACCTTTACACGCGTATTGAGTCATCATGATCCGAAAAAGCCTCATGAATTCAAAATTTACATCCACATCCTCAATTAAGGAAATTATGAATTATTAAAGAGAAGAAAAATTGATCTATGAATTACAGCCGCGATTCAGGCTCTCAAGAGGAAGAAAAGATACGAAAAGCAATTACAGCAAATTGATGGAACTCTTTCGACAATTGAGATGCAGAGGGAGGCACTTGAGAGTGCCAACACAAATACTGCAGTACTCACGACGATGAAGAGTGCAGCTGATGCACTCAAAGCAGCGCATCAACACATGTATGTTTTTATAAAAAAATAATTTTATCTTTTGACGCATTTAATGTGCCTAATTGCTATTAAAGTTCTTTTGCTTTTTAATTATATTAATTTTTTCCCTTTTTTACATCATTTTTTCAATTTTCTATCGCGTACAATATTTTCTTGAAAAAATTATAATTTTGTTTTCTTTTGTGCTTTTTTTCAATAGGGACGTCGATCAAGTACACGATATGATGGACGACATAGCGGAACAACAAGATGTGGCAAAAGAAATTTCTGACGCGATATCAAATCCGGTTGCATTTGGCCAGGACGTTGACGAGGATGAGCTTGAGAGGGAACTCGAGGAACTCGAGCAAGAAGAACTCGACAAGGAATTGCTCGGTATTGATAATACGGGCGAAGAACTTCCGGCTGTTCCTGCGACATCAGTTCCGGTTGCACCAGCCAAAACGCGTTCCAGTAAGTTTTCCACTTGACCAAAACACGTTTTGCAATTTTTAACAATTGTATTTGTATTTTTACAATTGGCAAATTGTATCGCCAGAAAAAAAAAAAAAATCTTCAATTTTAGTGTCCTAATTTTGAAGAATGTTTTTTTTTAATATTTTTTTTCTAATTGAAAAAATGACTGAATTTACATTTCAGAAGCAAAACCGGTTGACGAAGATCCCGATCTAAAGGAACTCGAAGCGTGGGCCTCGTAAAAAGTCTTCTTGGTAAGCAATTGAAAGGGAAAAAAAAAAAAAACAAAAAAAAAACGGAAAAAAGTGATTCGCATAAAATATTTGATAGCTAAAGATTGCTTCTGAGGCTTCATTATCGATTAATAAAATGTATATAAAACATATGCATAAATATATATATATATATATATCAGGTATCGTTTGTCGATTCATAATAGCTGAATTACAGTTGAACTCTTGTAATTATGATGAATAATGGCCTTATAAAAAGAAACAAAAAAAGTAACTTTGTATTTCATCGTTAAATAACTGTGCTATAAATAATCCTAAAAAAAGAAAAAAAAGTAAAACAACTCATCAACGATCGAACGAAAACGGAATATTATCGACTCCCGCTGATAAGACGCAAAAAAAAACAAAAAAAATTTAAGAAGACATCGTGCGATTGTATATAGCGATAAATGTGCACACACACACACACACACACCGAAATGATAAAAATTATGTTTCTGCCTGTTTTATTGTAATAATTATAATAATATGACATATTTTTTATTAATAACGCAAAAGTTGCATCTCTACGTATTATTGCTATAAATGATGAGATATAAAATTACTTGTATATTATTCGAGAGTTTAATCTCCCGAGCAAAAAAGTCCCTGAAAAAATTTCCTAGTGTTGTCCATTTGGGAAAAATCGTATAAAAATCGTCCTGGTATAAAATCACATCTTTCAATTTTGATAAATTCAATGAATATTACTCACTTCCTTTTTGACCAAGTCCACATCCATAATAATTAGTAATGGGAGCTGCACTTGTGATTTGTATGAAATAAAAATTAAAAAAAGATCGATGCCATAAATAAAAGGTGCCTGTTAAAAAAAGGCGATTCACAAGAGTGGCAATCTATGCTTGGTCAGATATATGGAACTACAGACTAATATTCACCATCAGTCACCATCTCGTGGATGTTGGACGACTGCGCCGAAAAAAAATGTAACAATTTGGTTCAAATGGACTTCGATTTCTATTCAATTTGATTCGACGAAAATTGCTCACTCTCTCATGAGTTAAAACTTAAATCCACTCAAACTCTTTTTGTTTTCGGCAAATTATAGCGAATATTTCAATATTAAGAGTATTTTCTTGACAATTTTTTCTACAAACTCGAAAAACATCGAACAAAAATATTCACCCTATCTAAAGTTTCAGGGATAAACGGAAATCGGCACAGGAGAATTTAGTGTAACGTTTAAAGCCACAAAAAAATTCCTCGATGCACTTAGAAGAAATTTTTAAAACAAAAATGCATTAAATTTATTTTATTCAAAAAATACAAAAAATTCGGCACATCCACTAATCGATTTTTTATTATTTAAAAACGATTATAAATTATGAATCTTTATACAGTTCGAGTTGGCCTGAAATAATTTTAATAGATTCATCGATTATTTTAGATCATGTGCCAAAGTTATGCCGCAGCATAAATTTATCAGTTGCAAATATTCACTTCCACCCTCCAATAATCTGTAACTGCATTCCTGTAAATTTTTTTTTTTTTAAAAACATCAATTTTTGCTTTGTCAAGTTTTTTTTTATCCACAAATATATAATGAAATCATTGTGAAAAAATAAATAATAAACTTACACCGAGCCTTTCGCCTATGTAAGTTTTTTGCTTGTCCGTAAAAGAATCCGAACGTATTACAAGTTCATTAAATTGTTCTATTATTTGTGAGCATGCATATCCTTCGAGCATAAATTCATCGACAAATTCCTCGATTTTATTGTAATCCTTTGACTGACTAACTTCGAGCATTCGGTCGAGCCATTCGTCAGGAACGATCTACAATATTTGCGATATATTTTAAAATACTTGTTTTTTTTTTTTTTTTTTCTTTCTCCACCGAAAATTAATATTTAAATCAAATCATACCCCAGTTACTTCAAGGACATCCTTCACGGTTATTTCAATTCCTTTTCCTTTGAGTCGAGTTACGGATTGGAGACAAGTTATTGCTCGGCGCATATCACCGCCCGATGCATCGACCAATTTTGTCAAAACGTATTTATCCGCAATCAGATCTTCCGCTTTGCATATTAATTCGAGCCTCTCGATAATTTTTTCTTGGCCCAATGGCTTAAAACGAAATTTCGTGCAACGGGACGTTAATGGTTCGATTATACGTGATACGTAATTGCATATTAGACAAAAACGTGTACTGTGAGATTCTCGTTCCATCGTTCGTCGTAGAGCCGATTGAGCAGCATTCGTCATGCTGTCGGCCTCGTCGAGAATGATAATTTTGAAGGGTGGACAAGGTTTCCCACTTTTTTTTTTTTTAATAATAGAAAGTATTTTTAATTATTCTTTAAAAAAAAAAAACTAAACAAATTAAATTGTTTGTAACAGTAAATAATTATATTAAAAAAAAAAAATCCCAACAAATCCTTATGGCACCCATTTTTTTTCCTAATCGTTTGAGCTTTAAACAGCGACTTGGTTCATAGCAATTATTATTATTATTTTTTCATCTTTTTACAGATTTTCAAATTTTTGGTTTGGACAATTTTTTTTTCATTTTGATCGCGCAGATTTTTAAAATTAACAGCAGTAAATAATTTTTTATTGGGATAAGTCGAATCCTGGGGTTTTTAAAAGCCTACAAATAGTCATTTGAAATTTTGATTTTCTTTTTTTTTTCGAATTTTTTTAATGGGATTTTTTTTTTAATTGGTTTTTTTCTTTTAAGGGCATAGTTCGATCGGAAATTTATCGCTGATTACGAACTATGTCCTTTCGAAAATGAAAAAATTATTTTTTTATTTTTAATTTACAATAAACCAAAAATACGAGCCGGCATAATAATTTGAGGGACATTTTTAAGGACTAACTTGTGTCTTGTTGCACCCGCAGTGAGCTGAGCGAAAGATTTTACTTTCTCCCTGATAACTTGAATTCCTCTTTCATCAGAAGCATTTAATTCCAATATTCTCTCTTTGTACATGTCGCCAAATAATTGTCTCGCAGCAGCGAGAATTGTGCTGGTTTTTCCAGTTCCCGGAGGTCCATAAAATAATAAATTTGGAAAATCACCCCCGGACATACATTGACGCAATACCTCGACAACTTCGCCCTGTTCGACGACATCCTCGACGGTTTTTGGTCGACTGAATTACGAGAAAAAAAAAAACAAAAACAAAAACCTCGTAGAGAAAAATATAAATTTCTATAATAAATATTTGAAAAAACGCTAAATAAAATTGAAAATAGCTGAAAGTTTTCCTTTTACTCGAAAAAATTAATTCACTGAATTGATAATAATAAAAAAAATAGTTTCAATCGTTAGAATCTAATAAACAATGATCATATTTAAAATCATTTTCATCTAATTTTTAAGTTACTTGAAATCGATTTCCATGAACATTAGAATAAAAATTCATTAAGAGGGAGAAATGTTCAAGTTTCAATTTGCACCTTTTTTCCATCCTTGTCAGATAGATAGTCTAAAAGTTTGCTTGAGTTATAATTTCGATTTTTATAAAATAACAAAATTGACGAAAAAATCTGGAAATATTAAATAAATTTAAGGAAAATTGCTGCTAAAATGAGAGATTTTTCCGCTTTAGTTATGTGCAAAATTTAAGGACGATTAATGAACTCGTTTACAAGATATCGCAGTTTGAATTTAACGAAGGCAGCACAATCGCGAACGGCCGGCCATTTTTTCAACTTCACTTTTCAATAATTATCGAGCTATCTTTTGGCGCTAAAATGTAAAAAAATAATAATTTCGATCGTCTGAAACTTTTCTCTACAATGAAATAAAATAGAAAGTGTCTAACAAGTGTAGATAAAATTCTTAATGAAAATATTGGTAAATATCGGCGGGAAATTGTAGGTTAGAAAAATATTTGAGGTTAGAATTCTACGTACTATTTTTCGACCCAAGGAGGAGCTGGGCCACTTTTTGCTTCCTTTGATTTCGAAGTCGAAGCTTTCCTCGCATCACCACTTCCCAGTTTACCTGTTTTCAAAAATGACTGCATCGTTTTTCGAACGTTATAAAGAACTTTTGATTCTAGAAACGTTTTGTTCGGCACAAATTTTTTGTTTACAAATTTAAACTGGCCAGACAATTCATGAACCATAAAAAGAGTCGCAGAGTTGGCAAATTTTCGAAAAAGGGTAACGTTATCAGCCGCTTGAGGATGTTTCAGTTGCCAATGTCGCTGCAGGATGGCGCTGGTGATTGAAGGAATCTATGCAGCTAATCTCACAAAATAAAAAAACCATTACAATGTATTATCATTTGATAATTGAAATATTGAACTATCTTGAAAGTAACAGAAACAGCCAACAGATGTCGCATGCATACAATGACCGGCAGCAGCGCCATTCGTTCATTCGTTGAGACGTCACTGGTTTGTGTGTTATTGAGGACACAGTTAACAATTGATCCGGCTTTTTTTGCTATACTAATCTTTAACGCGTTGAACATCGCTAATTGTTGTTTTACAATTAGAATTCCAATAAGACAGAAAAATGTTCGCTATTAGACGAGCCGTTGTAATCAACGCCATGTGAGTTTTTGCCGATGATAACAAATATGCCGGTCGCGATCTATGCATAATACTTATATAATTTTTAACCCAACTCTTATAAATCATACTTTTTTGTGCGAAAATAGTAGAAAAAAATTTTGATTCGGCAATTTTTATTTATAGGACAACTTAAGAAATTACTATATCAAAAAAGTTTGTAAAAATTATAAATTTTTCTGTATCTTTTAAACAATTGCGTTGTATCGTCTTATCGGCTTAAGGGGCGCGGGGAGGCAAGAACGTTTAGAGGGAGGGGGTTGAAAACACCTTAAAAAAATGCCCAAAAATATATATCAACGCAAATTTTATTCTCGTCGCTCAATAAAAAATTGAAATTGCCGGCATAAAAAGGCTGGAGGAAATCTTTGAGTCCCCAAATTAAAAAACACATTACTCCTGTCTTTTGCTCTATGAGTGATTGAGTGATGGGCAGTAAAAATAAATATTTTCGATTTTTCCTCTAAAAGAATTCGAATAAATTGGCACAATTTTTTCGAAGACAGAAAAAATGGCAACATTTTAATATTCAAATCGTCTAATCACAAAAATCGAGTATTTCATGATTTACAGCTTAATTAAAAAAAAAAAAATTACTTAAAAATTATTTTTACGCGAGAACTAGATTTTTCATATTCAAATTGAAAACTGCGATGTAACTTTTGCAAGAAATTGATGCTTGAATCAAAAATTGTTAAATATGATTTTTTTTGTTATTTCTACCAATGTAAATTTAAATCAAAACTTTTCTATTCGTGCAATCGATTTTTGAGATATTTTTTTAACCGGAAAAGTTTTTCAAGAACAGTAAAATTTCACATTAAAAAAGAATTAGTGTTTAAAAATTTTTCATAATGGAGCAATAAAATATGAAAAATTAATTTGAAAAATTAAATGAAGAAATTTTGTAAAAGTTGCAGAAAATCCGATTTGATAAGCAGATGCAAGCATACCCTTCCCGATCTACCGTACGATTACAAAGCTCTCGAGCCAATAATATGCGCTGAGATAATGCAACTTCATCATTCCAAGCATCACGCAACATACGTAAATAATTTAAATGTAGCCGAAGAAAAGTTGAAGGAAGCCGTTGGAAAGGGCGACGTTTCGACTCAGATAGCTCTTGCACCGGCTATAAAATTCAACGGTGGTGGACATCTCAATCACACGATATTCTGGTCGAATTTAACGCCGAGCTGCACAAAACCCGATGGTGCGAAATTAAAAACAATCGGACTTGGATCGATTTTCCATATTTCAGTAAAAAATTTAATGAAATTACGAAAATTTAATAATTTATTTTTATATTTTACTCCAGACGCGCTGCTTAAGAGGATCGAGCAGGATTTTGGAAGTTTGGATGAAATGAAAAAACGTCTCTCCGAGACGACTGTTGGAATTCAGGGCTCAGGATGGGGCTGGCTCGGTTACAATACAAAGGCGAAGAGACTTGAGATCGCGACATGCGCAAATCAGGATCCACTTCAGGCAACAACTGGTTTGGTGCCACTTTTCGGTATCGACGTTTGGGAACACGCTTATTATCTTCAATACAAAAATGTTAGACCCGATTACGTCAAAGCCATTTTTGACATTGCCAATTGGAACGATGTCAGTCAGAGATTCAAGGCGGCAGCTGCTAACTGAATTTTCCACACTCTAATTATTTTGCAGTTATATCGATTAGAGATGTAATAAAAATTTATACAGATACGATGAAATATGAATAATTAAATAAAAGGCTTTGAATATCGTCGCTTTAGTCTTACTGCCATTTAAACTCACGACTGTCCATGCAAAAGAAATTATGCGTTTCACTGAGATTGTCCGATTTTATACATTTTTATTCTCTTCGATATTTTTCTTCTCCCATATTATGAGGTTATATAGCGCTTGGGGCATCTGAATGCCAATCGAGAGAACGGATTTCATTTCCGGATCGATCACTTATTTTTCTATCGATACCTTAAAAAGGACTTTTATAGAATCGACCCAATTAAATTTTCACTCTAATATATAGCCGGGCCAGTACGGCGCCATTTCAAAATAAAGTCTACTTGCCTGACCAGTCTGAAATCGTAAGGAAAAAGAAGAAATTTGAGTTTGAGTTAAAATTTGAATTCATTTTTTTTTCTCTGAATATCTCATTTTACCAAGAATTATAATCTGCATTTTTTCAAATTACTCTATTCGCCATTTTCGCTTCATTTGGGTACAAAAATACATCGCAAAACCTAAAAATATTTGAATTATAAGCCCTTTTTCTCAACGTGTGCTAATTTCTAAGCGAAATGATGATTAAATAGTAGCTCTGATAGTTGTAGCAGAGTACATTCTACTACGCCCAGTACTCGTGTAATAATGAATGGGCATAAGCTGCTACGTACTGCGTCAGAGAGAGAGAGAGAGAGAGAGGGGAGTAAAAAAGATGCGCGTCAGACGATATGAAAACTCAGTATGGCCGAACACACGCAGCTGATTTTCCCCGTCGTCTCTCCACCACCAAAAATTCGGTGAGTCAACGTGTGCATCAAAATGCAAAAAATTCTCCATCACTCAAATTATCAATTTGCTTGTCTCTGCCTGACCCCACATTCATCACCTCAATATTATTTATTTCTTCATTGCGTTTTTACTTTATCTTTTATTATCACCCTCCTAGCTGTCCTCGCGTATCAGAATGACAGTTCGTAAGGAGCTGTCAGTGTACGAATCCCCAAAAAGCCTCATAATTCAAGTTTGTAACCATGAAATAAATAAAAGAAACAAATAATGGCATATAACTTTTTTTTTTGTAGTAAATATACCGAACTAAAAAGTTCTCTGGCAAGGCCAACAAGTTAGCTTTCGTCTTTTACGACTGAGAGACGCGATGTCTCATTCTGCAGTATTGATAAACGATAGCAAAGAGAGAGGAAACGATGGTATAACTCGTAGGCAGCGCGGACAACATGTTGAGTGCGCATGCGCGTCAAATTGTATACATTATTGATAGTGCACACATTTACCGCTTTTGTTTCATCAGCGCCACTCATCTCTTTTCTTTTTATTTCTACTGCGAAATTTAATTAATTTTCTTATTTCCGATATGATTGATAATAAAAGTTACTTTTATGAATTGTGCAATTATTTAATTATGGCTAAGCAGTTTGTTGAGCTGAATTTTATTCGTTATCTTCTCGTTCTATTGAAACGCATTTTTTCTTTATTCTATTATTTTATCTTTTGCGATGGTTCGATATGAGAGGTGGAACTGAATCAGCCTCAATTCAAGTTTAGACATAAATTTCACCCTCCTATGAGCCATTAAATTTATTTAGCTATTTGGAGTCTCATGTAATTTAAACTCAAGACAATCTTCTAAAATATGCATAAAATTATTAACCAATAATAGTATTCACACCAAAGCTCTATCTAGAATAATTCATCCTAATTACTGGATTAATCATAACCTCCAAAATAGAATAGTATTAGGTCAATAAAAAGCCACTTCCGGTTCAATGCAGACGAAACTTTTTCAAAAAAAAAAATATCTATAGCGAGAAAAATGTTTAGGATCATTAATGCAAATGAAATTGTTTGAAACTTCTTCTTATATGATCGTCCTCAGACGAGAAAATTTAGAATTTAGAAAATTTAGTTTAATGCAAATGTTAAATTCAATCATCCTACTCTCCATTGAATAATGTTTTTGGTGTATTCGACCAGATGTACGATTAAGCGTGGATTACACATTTATTACTAACAGGACCAAAACTTTGCATTTAGTCGAATTAATGATTTTATTTTTTACCACATTTACGGTTAAATGTAAATATTAGTGTAAATATTTTTCGAAGTGTTACAATTTTTTGGATAGCCAAATAAAATGAAGGGTTTAATCAGTAATTTTTGTTAAAGCAAGAAAGATGCGTGTTACCGATTTGCCATAAAATTAATATTTTTTTATCAATAAAAAATTACGTACAAAAAGAATTTAATTTAATTTTTTTTGATGATGTTTGATCGTGCAATAGGATTTTCGATGTTAATTATCATCGAGGCTATCATTGAGAAAATGAAAAATTTCCAAGATCCTGGCAGGACGTCATATTTCCTCCAGAATTCCTCGAGACTAATAAAAGCCCCCACACAGGAAACAATTTCTCGTGCAGGAATTCCATTCGATATCTCTTCGGGAATGACTCATATTGCGCGGAGAAAACCCACGCACAAATCCCTCGAGGACCTCGTTCGAAAATACTTCCTGTCTAGCATGTAGAATCGATCTCAAATGTTTCAAAATTCGACTGACCCAATTGATAATTTTTTACCATGAGTTTTATGAGTATGGGCCAGTCGGCCCAAAATTTGTTTTTTTTGATTCTCTGAAAATTCTCCAATGGGACTCTTCAAGTTACCATGTAAAGTGACTCATCCTGTGAGAAGAAAAAGCTCTCAGTGTTGATCCCTTCGGGCCCAAATTTTAAAATACTTTCTGTCTAGCATGTAGAATCGATCTCAAAAGTTTAAAAATTCGACTGACCCAATTGATAATTTATTACCATGAGTTTTATGAGTATGGGCCAGTCGGCCCAAAATTTGTTTATTTGATTCTCCCAAAATTCTCCAATGGGACTCTTCAAGTTGCCATATAAAGTGACTCATCCTGCGCGAAGAAAAAGCTCTCAGTGGTAACCCCTTCGGGCCCAAATTTTTAAATACTTTCTGCCAGTTTGGGCCAGTGAGCCCAAAATTCAAAAGTCCCCAATGGGACTCTTCAAGTTGCCATGTAAAGTGACTCATCCTGTGAGAAGAAAAAGCTCTCAGTGTTGATCCCTTCGGGCCCAAATTAAAAAAACTCCCTGCCAGTTTGGGCCAGTGAGCCCAAAATTCAAAAGTCCCCAATGGAACTTTTCAAGCTTCCGTACAAACTGACTCGATCAGTCAGACAAAAATTTCTTGCTCATTTGATCCTCTCAAAAGTCCCCAAAGTCAATCTTAAAGCTGCCAATATTTCGGATAGTTCCTAAATCCACCACCAGATCTCGCATTACGAAACATCGAAGGCTTCAAGAACAAAACATGCAAAATTAAATTATTTGAGTGTGCATTTGATAAATTTCTTGAGACACGTATATAGTTTTCCACATTTCCGTCTTTTACCACTCGATTTATAACTATATATATATATATATATATATATATATATATATATATATATATATATATACATATATATATGTATACATATACATATACATGTATACATATACATACATGTATACATGTTTACATATATATATACATATACATACATGTATACATGTATACATATATATATATATATATATATATACACATACACACACATGACTCTTTCTCCCTATCGATTTCAAGTGAAATGACAGAGAATTGGTCAAAACGGCGCCGTCGCCCCAACACCAACCCATTTCGTTGTCGATCGTTTTCTATATCCTTGTGTCAGGATGACGTCACACCCTTTAAAACGTGGGTATTTGTGTGGTTGGTAGTACGGCGTCGGCGTCTGGGAGCTATATTGATTTTACCTACCACTCTGCCAGAGGGGCCCCACAAACACAAAGAACCAATAGAGGGATGCTCGTCTTGTTGGTGTAGAAATTGTCGTGTGGGTGCCAAGTTGTGGTTCAGGCGGTGGTGGGGGGTAGGGTGGGGGCGGTAGCGGCGGATGTGGGGGGGAGCGCTAGCAGGGGGGGGAGCGCGAGTGGTGGGGGGGCAGCGCGAGCGCGGGGGTGGGTGGGGGAGGGGGGGGGTTGACACCGGACATTGGTCGATGACTCTCTCGGGTCTCTCTGGCTCTGGCTCTCCACTCTCCCTCATCGTAGCACACTGGGTCACGTGAGACTATCTGAGCGCAGACTCGATTCCCCCACCATTCGGTATTATCGTCTTCAGCATCCCCTGATGAAAAAAAAAAAAAAAAAAATCAAAGAAGAAGAAGAAGAAGAAAAAAAAATAAAAGTCACAGAGTGGAGAAAGATCGCTCGTGAAAAGAGCAGCTCGGGTTTGTGCTACGCGCCAGGATCGCTAAAGCTCGTCCAACCTGCAGTGTCAGACAGGGAGTTGTGCAGGTTCGGCAGTCGTGTTCGGATTACATTCTCGTAAATTTTTTTTTCTTTTTTTCTTCCTATCGTCCCATTAAAAGTTCTCGATAAAATAGTCGTAATATAAAAATTTATGAAAAATAATTGAAAAAAAAATAATAAGGCCCAAAAAGTTTTCATTAAACGGATAATGCAATAATGTTCACTCTCGGGGCAGGGAGGATTATCGAGGATAATCGCTTCGACGCCAGTGTCGCGATCAATTACGGTCCGGGATATTTTTTTAATACGTCATTGGACCTCCTAGTGTGAAAGGGATTGTGCACCAAGTGCGCGTTTTGTGTGTGTGTGTGTGTGTGTGTGCGTGTGTGGGTGCGTGTGTGGGTGATTTTTATTTAAGGGTGGAATTTAATTTCGAGGGTTGGACCAGAAGGGTTGTGTGACAACATCGCAGTGGAAAAAGAGACTTGGAAGTAACGGGGTAAGCATAGATTTTGGGCCAGTTTTGGGCCTTGCCTCAAATTTTGGGCCTTGAGGCCCAATGCCTGATTAAGCCTGAAGTCAACGCAACTTCTGAAGGAGGGGTGGCTTTTTTTTCGAGTCAGATTTACCTTTTTCAGCCACTGAGAGTTAAACCGTAATTGCTTGCCAGTTTTCCCCAAGCGACCTTAAGGAAAAGGCCCAAACTTTTGACAAAAGGTCGTTCCATTTTTATCCTTCGAGCAACTGCTTTACCGAATATTCTTTCATCCCTTTTTTTGTCTGTTTGGAAATCAGAAGAAGCTTGAGAATAACGGGGGGGTAAACTCGATCATTGGGCCAGTTTTTTTGGACAACCTTGCAGACACCCTTCGAAGGAGATATTTCCTTGAAAGTAAATTAATTTTTGGTGGTTCTTCGAGGGGCCCCGTTTTTCTCTAGAAATTGAATTTTGTCTGACTAAAAATTTGAAGAGACACGAGAGTAAAAAATTAAGATGTTGGGGTAGTTTTTCCGAAAGAGAACTTAGGTCGCAGGTCATAACTTTTAAGGGGGTGGAGGTATTGCCTCTGATTAAGTTTTTGGAATTTTGATTGCGCGTTAAGCCATTTAATTTGGCTGATCAGTCTTAGGGTAAAGTTTTCAGCTCTTTATAAAAGGGTGGTTTGCATAAATTAAATTTTCATTATTTTTTTAGGGCTTGTTCATGGAGGGGTGTTTTTTTTTCTATTGGATCCAGTTGAGTTTTAAGGTTTTTCTTGGGCATTAAGTTGAAATTGGTCTGTTTTGGAGGAAAGATTCGACTTTTTGAAAGAGGGGTGGTTTTTTTTTTTAGCAGTGGATTAGTTTTTACTTCGTGAGTTTTTTTTTCCCCGTTAAATTCCAATTAAAGGTGTTGGAATTGGTTTTTTTTTTTATGGAGAAGGTCTCATTTTTTCATAGAGGGTTGTTTTTGGAAAGCGAGTTAGTTTTTTTGGTTTTTTTTTCGTTCTTTACTTTTGCAATTGGGTTGCTGGGCTTGGTCTGTCTATAACTAGTATGCTGGCATCGCGTATGGATCGATCAGACCATCGTCGCTGCTGCTGCTGCTGCTGCTGCTGCTCCTCGGGGGTTGTTTTCTTGTACCAAAGTCTTCCATCATTCTCATTGGCACAGAGAGTTCGCGAGCGTTCAAGGCCTGAGCTGCGTTTCTTTTTTCAACGTGTCTCGACCTTATTGTAATTTCTTTGTCGGTGAATGTTTACTGTTTTTGAGAATTAAGGGTCGCAGGGTATTTTTAATGGGGTGCAAATTAGGGTCAAAAATGTTGGAATAAGGTATGATGACATTTCTGGTACGGATTGCAAAATTGGACGAAGGAATAATCGCTTGTTTAACGGTTAGTGCGCAATCTTGAAAAATGGACGCCATCTTGGGGGTTTGCGAACCAAATGATCAAAACATGGAATGAAACGATTTGTGGCCAGTGGATATATTTTCATTGGGCAATTGTTGAAATTAACTATGTTTCTTTTTTTAATTCATATATGTTGTATGTTTATTTTTTTTAAATCCCCAATATGGAAAAAAAAGATGGCCGTTGAAATTGAAATTTATTTATGGATTGCATCTTGGAAGGCAGCAAAATTGCAATTTTATTTTTTTCGCAATCTGAATAAAATAGACGCCATTTTGAAGTTTGTAAAATCGAATAATGAAAAAAAAAGTTTTTCTGATCAAAGAAATATTTTTAATAGTGAAAAGTCCTTGAAATTAACGCTGTTTTATGGATTGGCAATTGGGGGATGATAAATGACAATTTTTTAAATTCACTTCTGTGCAATTTTGAAAAAAATGGACGCCATTTTGGGGATTTGGAAGTGGATGATCGCAAAAAGGTTTTTTTTTTTGGTAGAAAATATTCCTCGATCACTGGATAATCGTTGAAATAAATTAGGGGTTGCAAATTGGAAAAAAACGATAAGTCGAAATTTTTGAGCCTATTAATGTTTGCTTACGAACAAATTGGGTGGAATTTCAGAATCTTCGAGATTGAGGAACGAATCATTAAAAAATAAAATGTTTCCGGAAACAAAATTTACTTTTTTTGAGTGATAATCGTTAAAAAGGAGGCCATTTTGGGGTACGCGAATTGTGCAAAGAAAATTCCAATTTTAAATTGTATCAGTCAGCGATCTGGAATAATGAAAAGATAAAAAAAAAATTGATAATTTATTTACTTCTGTCAGTGTCGATTGAAAATCGTCGAAGCAAAAAATAGCTTTTTTTAAGTTATATTAGTTTGAAATATTTATAAAAATCGAGGCCATCTTGAAAATTGCGAATGAAATAAAAACATGAAGAAGAAATGTTTCTTTTTAGTGAAAAATATAAATTATTAGTGGAGAATTTTCAAAATGGACGCCATTTTTCAAATGGCTACTTTTTTCTCATCAATCGACATAATTTTTTTTTATCGTATCATCGATTAACCCAAATTCAAAATATTCAAATTTGAAATTGAGCTCAAGGACGAAAAAAAAAAAACGGCGGGTGCGGGCTTTTTCTATTTTTCGAAGGCCACGTCCTTCGTTGAGTTATTTAAAAAAAAATTATTTCATTCAATTTAATCCGATCTTCCAATTAAAATATAGTGTCTTCGATGTCCTCGAGAACTAGAAGGCAATGAGGGCGTTACATGGGAAGAAGTGCAAGGACGTTTCGTTTATCCAATACTCCGAGCCCACATCATCGATACATTATAGAGAAAACGTCACGAATTGTCATACTCGCGAGGCATCACAATTCGATATTACTCAACGAATGTGAAAAATCAATCGTTTCCCTCTATTTTTATCGCAGGTGTAACAAAAAAAAAAGTTACTTGCAAGAAAAAACAATTTTTCAAAAATAATTTATTTATTTATGACATTAATTATTGCTAGAATATTTAAATAATACTTTTTGTTGGTTGTCAAATATTCGTTATTGTTGGGCAAAGAAATTATTTAATTGAACAAATTTTTCGTCTTGTGAATTATTTTTAGTTATTAATTTAATAAAAAATCGTATGTTTGTTTTTGTTTTTTTTTTTTCAAATTATTTGCCATCTTTTTTTCCAAACTTTAAATTTTTTATTTTGAGGAATTCGACAGAAAGTTGGGGGGAAAAAAATATTTGATAAATATGATAAAGATAATCTTTGAATAAAAATAATATGATTTTCAATTGAAATGATTGTTGCAAATTTTATCATTCAATTCGTTCCTTATCAGTTGTAAAAGTATTTTTGCAATTTTTTTTTTCCAATGTGATAACGTCGATGACAAATACACGTGGGAGCTTTTTTTTATGATTGATGAGACGATAATTAGGGGGGATGACATTTCCAGGTTGACAATGAGATAGTGAAAAAGGGGTCGAAGGGTCAACAATGGGAAAGGATTGGAGCGTAGATCTGTGAACTTGTGCGTGTTGAATTCTCGTATTTGCACACGTGCGAATTAGTGAACAATAAGGGTTGAATCGAGCATTCTCCATCCCTCTTATATTTTCTACAAATAAATTTCATTTAAATTTTAATTAATTTAAATTTTGTTTTAAAAAAATAATAATTTCAAATAAAGTTAATTTTTTTTTCTTATCAATAAAAACAATATTTATTTAAATTTTCATTATCAAGAACGTTCAATTGTAAAATAATTTTATTTAGCGTTAATTTTTTTTTCAGGAGAAAAAAAAATTATTGTAATTAATTTTAATGTATTTTGTATCGGAGGAGCTGGGAGTAAGAGTGGATTGGACTGGAAATTGAAATAATGAGGGTGTCCCAGAGGTATTCCCAGTGGGGTAGCGTGAGTTTTCCCTAACGAGCTTTTTCCTGACTGATTAAATTTATTAAAATTCGACAGTGCATGGAGGAATAATTTTTCGACGGATTTTATTTTCATTTATTGATCGAAGTTTGTTGCATTATGTCATTCAAGGCTAAATCTTATCGTTAATAATTTTTTATTGTCAAAAAATTAATGAAACACAATTTTGTTTATTATTTCAAATAATTTTTGGTTTTATTGTCTTTTTTTTTTCCATCACTAGATTAATGATTATTATTTTAAAAAAAAAAAGGAAAATATTTTTCATCCAAAAGACATTTAGAAAAATATATATTTAGTGTTTAAAAATATATTTTTTTTCAATCGAAGTTAAATTCCCTTTCGAGATTATTTAACAAAAAAAAAAAAAACAAAGAAATTACAAAACATACACGAGATCTAATCTGATGTTAAATCTCGTTTGTTGCAGATTGAATAGAGTACATTGAAAAAAAAATAAAAGGATTGACAAAGATGTCGTCCGTAAAGGTGGCGGTGCGGGTTCGTCCCTTCAATAATCGTGAAATTTGTCGGGACGCTCAATGCATCATCGAAATGACTGGAAATACGACTTGTAAGTATTTTTTTTTTTTTTTTTTAATTAATTTAAATATTAATTTAATTTATTAATATATATATATATATATATATATATATATATTTATTTATTTTATTAATATATATATATATATATATATATATAAAATAATGTTGTGTAGCCCAAGAGTTCAAGTGGGTAGGAGAAGAGGTGGCGCGACGCCACGGTTTCTCATGTTCCGGTTGATAGAGAGAGAAAGAGAGAGAGAGAGAGAGAGAGAGAGAGAGAGAGAGAGAGAGAGAGAGAGAGAGAGAGAGAGAGAGAGAGGGAGAGAGAGAGAGAGAGAGAGAGAGAGAGAGAGAGAGAGCTTGCGAATCGATAAAGTGCATCGGTGCCTTTGTGAGGTGACCCAGCCGAAGCGTCGAACCGTACGACGAAGGAAAACCCTTTCCCCTTATTCCCCCGACCCTTTCCCAAGTACGTGTCCAATTTAATTCCAATCCATTCTTCGGATGTTCCTATTTCGTGTACAATCGATCACAATGAGAATGTAAAATTACGAACGTAATGAGAAAAAAACATAAAAAGAAATTCCAAATCTTTTTTTTAAATACCCAACAGGCACTTTGAATTTTAAGTAGAAATATTTATCCAAAATTTTCGATTTGAATTTTTTTAATATTATCATTTGGGTGTTTTTTTTACATACCAGGAGTTGGAAATTTATTAAAAATGTAGAAAATCAAAATTTGAATATTTTTCAAAAAATTTGACAACATTGGATTATTATTTCGGAAAAATCTTATAAGGGTTGGTCGAAAAGAAAAAAAAAAAAATTATAAAAATTGCCATTCAGGGAGAAAAAATACTGAACAAATGAAAATCTGTTCGTTCTTTAGCTATAGTCAATCCGAAGGCACCGCCCGGAACCAAAGATGCCATCAAAAGCTTCAACTACGATTATTCCTATCATTCCATGGATGTGAGTCAACTGACGATTTTTTTTTCATTTTTCAAGCATTTTTTTCTTTTTCAACGAAATAAAATTGCTAATTTTTTTTATTATAATTTTGTTACTCGTAACGTAGAAAAATAAATAAATAATAATAACTTTTGTTTTTCAACGAAATAAAATTTCTATTTTTTTTATTATAATTTTGTTACTCGTAAATTAGAAAAAAAAAAAATAATAATAATGTTAATTACAGCCAAGCGATTCGAATTATTCATCACAAATAATGGTTTACAAAGACATCGGGGAGGAAATGTTGCAGCATGCATTCGAAGGCAAGTTTTAAATTTAATTAATTCAGTCTAATTATCATTTACAATACTGACATTTTTTTAAATTATAAAATGATTATTTGCAAATATATTATTATTATTAAATAGAATAATTTTTTTTTTAAATAATAATTTATTAGTAAATTAATGACTATATTGAATTGAAATTTAATTGAATTAATTTAATTGAAATTTTTAATTGAATTAATTTAATTTAATTGAATTTAATCAATTTGGGTGAATTAATTAATATCTTCGATTAGGATACAACGTTTGTATATTTGCCTACGGTCAAACCGGGGCTGGCAAATCTTACACGATGATGGGCAAGCAGGAGGAGGGACAAGAGGGAATAATACCTCAAATTTGCAAAGATCTATTTCGCAAAATAAGTAAAAATTCGAGCGAGCAATTAAAACACTCGGTCGAGGTGAGCTACATGGAAATATATTGCGAACGTGTGCGCGATCTTTTGAATCCAAAAAACAAAGGAAATCTTCGAGTACGTGAGCATCCTTTGCTCGGCCCTTACGTCGAGGATCTTTCAAAACTCGCGGTAATGTCCTTCGAGGATATTCACGATCTCATTGACGAGGGAAACAAGGCCAGGTAAATAAACAAAAAATTATAAACAAAATTTTAATAATATCCTTTTTGGATATTTTTTATGAGAATTTTTGAGCTTGTGAGAAAATTAATAATAAATTCGTCACCATCAGGAAAAAATACATTGATATCTTAAACGAAAAAAAATAATTAATTTTCGTCGGTTTGGACTTTACCCAAAAATAAGTGAGCTCACTAAAATGGCTGTAATTTCGTTTCCCGACCGAGCTGCGACTCCATTTTGTTGTCATTACCTTCGTAATCCTTCAAGCTTCAAAATGGCGTTTGGTTCATCAGTCTACGATTTTTTTCCAATTTTTTAAAAATATTCAAAGCTTTATTTCATAAAATTCGGGGAATCCCCCTTTTCCGGCCATTTTAAGAACGTCCACATGGACTTCAAAATGGAGGTATCAGGACAAATTGAGAGCCGTTTTTTAAGTCTACTCGTGGACTTTTCAAAACCCTCCAAATAAGCCTAAATCAGCCAACCGGAAACGGAGACAAAAGGACAAGAAATTTTCCATACTTTTTCCATATTTTTCGGTCCCCAACGGTCCCAAAATGAATTTTTCTTCCATTAATCCCCATACCGGCTCGGAAATTTCCCACTGATTGCAAATCATATAAAATTTCTATGAAAGAGTTAAAAAAATTTGGAGCTTAAAATTGGAAACGTCAAAATTTCAACTTATTTTACAAAAATTATTTAAACAAAAAAACTTTATTGAAATTTAGAACGGTCGCGGCGACAAATATGAACGAGACCTCGAGCAGATCGCACGCAGTCTTTACGATTTTCTTCACTCAGCAAAGACAGGACAGGACGACAGGATTGGTGACTGAGAAAGTCAGTAAAATTTCATTGGTCGATCTGGCTGGTTCGGAACGTGCTGATTCGACAGGTGCAAAAGGCACGAGGCTCAAAGAGGGCGCCAATATCAACAAGAGCTTGACGACACTCGGAAAAGTTATCAGTGCACTTGCTGAAATCGTGAGTTTATTATTTAGTAATTAATTTTTCCAAAATATGCTAGAAAGTTTTAATTAAAAAACAATAAAAAAAAAAAAAACCTATCGCTGCTTTTTTCCTGCTATCGTATTGCTCGGTGCAAACCATGGATAGGCGGTAAGTCAAATTCCTCATTGCCAAGTTAACATTTTTCAGGAATTAATTCTGAACAAAATTATTATTTTCTTTTTACATAAAAAATAAATAAAAAATTTCTCGATGTATTAATTTTTTATTTCAATAATCTTGATATTTATTTTTTTATTTATACAAAAATTTTCAGTTGCCAATCTATTTGGTTGAATGAAATTTCATTGGATTTCTCCATTTTTTTTTTCTTCTTCAGGCAACTAAGAAAAAGAAGAAAGCAGATTTTATACCCTATCGAGATTCAGTGCTGACTTGGCTGCTGCGAGAAAATCTTGGTGGCAACTCAAAAACGGCCATGATTGCTGCAGTCAGCCCGGCAGACATAAATTACGACGAGACACTCTCGACACTTCGGTAATTTTTAAAATAAATAATTTTTCTCATTCGATTTTATATTTATTCATTTTTTTTTTCAAACGGAATTAATTAAAATTGTATCGTCATCTTTGATAATAAAAGTAATTAAATTTTACGATAATTTTTTATCTCTTCGTTTTACTTTATGATAAATAAATAAATAAATAAATAAATAAATCGAATCGCAGATACGCAGACAGAGCGAAGCAGATCGTTTGCAAGGCAATCGTCAACGAAGATGCAAATGCCAAGCTCATACGAGAGCTCAAAGAGGAAATACAAAAGCTTCGAGAGCTACTCAAACAGGAGGGCATCGATGTTCAAGAAGGTGAGTTTTTGTTTTGTATTTATTAATTTATTAATCACCAATTTGTGTTTTTTTTTTTTATCTCGATATGCGAAATTAATTTTAGTGATTTTAAAAATTTACCTTCGCGCCCTCTGATATTTAAAATTAATAAAATAATTAATTTTCTATCTAAATTGTATAATCTAAAATTCATTGCAGATCTATTCATTGCAGATCTCATTGCATTGCAAATCTAAAATTGTTAAAAAAAAATTAAAATACTTCATTTTTCGTATATCGAGCATTAAAAATATTGTCCATACTAAATTGGTTTTTTTTACTTTCATCACAATCCATCGATAATTATCGATCATCCATTATTTTACTTCGATAAACGAAATTACTTTTGAAAGAAATTTAAAAATTTACATTGAATGAATTTTCGTGATTTGAAGAGAAAAAAAAAATTATCCTCTCATTCTGAAACTTAAAATTGTATAATTTTGAAATAAAGAAAAAAAATACTTGAAGCATAATTTTTTTTTTTAATGAAAAGAGTTTAAAAAAAAAAATCAACGCGGGGTAAATAATCGTATGAAAAAAAAAAGCGATATATGAAATTTTATTCAAAGAGGATCGATTGCAATTTTACATTGTGATATTCTTTTCTTTCTCTGTCCCCGGTCCCCGTGTGTGCTCGATCGACGTAGGGCCAGATGGCAAAGTCTCTTATGAAAAGAAAGAATCTAGTAAGTAAAAAAAAAAAAAAAAAAAAAAAAAAACGAATAAAGGCACCAAGTAATCGAAGGGAATGCGATGATTTATTTGCTGGCAGAGAAACAAGATTTAAAAAAAAATCATAAAACGCCTTAAAAAAACACGAGGATTTACAATTTTATAGCATTTCGTACTTTACACACGTATTTTTTTATTTTACTTTTTTCAATTTTTTATATCTAACGCAGAATATTCTTATTTGTCAGCTTTTTTCCCTCGCGATTTTCATAGCTTTTGTCGTTGTACGATTTTTTCGTTCGACTTATTAATTTACGTATAAAAAATACCCAAAATACTTACATACGAATATAAAGACACGAAAAAAAAAAAAAAAGAATAAAGGCACCAAGTAATCGAAGGGAATGCAATGATTTATTTGCTGGCAGAGAAACAAAATTTAAAAAAATCATAAAATGTCTTAAAAAAACACGAGGATTTACAATTTTATAGCATTTCGTACTTTACACACCTATTTTTTTATTTTACTTTTTTCAATTTTTTATATCTAACGCAGAATATTCTTATTTGTCAGCTTTTTTCCCTCGCGATTTTCATAGCTTTTGTCGTTGTACGATTTTTTCGTTCGACTTATTAATTTACGTATAAAAAATACCCAAAATACTTACATACGAATATAAAGACACGAAAAAAAAAAGAATAAAGGCACCAAGTAATCGAAGGGAATGCAATGATTTATTTGCTGGCAGAGAAACAAAATTTAAAAAAATCATAAAATGTCTTTAAAAAACACGAGGATTTACAATTTTATAGCATTTCGTACTTTACACACCTATTTTTTTATTTTACTTTTTTCAATTTTTTATATCTAACGCTGAATATTCTTATTTGTCAGCTTTTTCCCTCGCGATTTTCATAGCTTTTGTCGTTGTACGATTTTTTCGTTCGACTTATTAATTTACGTATAAAAAATACCCAAAATACTTACATACGAATATAAAGACACGAAAAAAAAAAAATTATCCACCTGTTAGGTTTTTTGCATGGCAGAAAAAAAAAATTACGATGTATTTCTGTATAATAACGTGGAAAAACATCGAGAAATGAGCTGCACTAAATTAAATTGGCTTTCGATGTAATTTGTCGATAACGCCTTCTCTGTGCCTTCGAGCAAAAATTATTCTTGAAATTAAACAAAATAATTAATATTTTGGAAAAAAAAAACAAAAATATTTTCAGGAGACGATCCGGTGATAATAAAATCATCAAAACGCGAGGAAGACGTAAAGGAGTCACGACAGAGAATTCCATCCCATCCTACATCGACATTTGCCGAGGATGCGGTTGATCAGCTGCAAGCATCGGAAAAGCTCATTGCAGGTGGGTGAAATTTTACAAAAATTAAATTCACGTTATTTAATCTGAAATAAAATTTAATTCAATGATCCTCGTAGTCTGAGAAAGTATGAAATTTAATAAAATTCAATCTAATCCTGATGAATTAATTATTTGGTAATGGTAAAAAAAAAACAAAAGAAAAAAAAAATTAAATCTCAATATTTAAACAGAATTGAACGAGACGTGGGAAGAAAAACTCAAACGTACCGAGTCCATACGTCTTCAGCGTGAGGCTGTGTTCGCCGAAATGGGAGTAGCAGTTAAAGAGGACGGTGTAACAGTTGGTGTATTTTCACCAAAGAAAACTCCTCATCTTGTTAATCTCAATGAGGATCCACTGATGTCGGAATGTTTGATTTATTATATAAAAGATGGATTCACGAGAATTGGCTCAGCCGAGGCAAATATACCCCAGGACATACAACTTTGCGGTCCTCATATATTGAGTGAACATTGCGTATTTGAAAATCACGAGGGTGTCATAACTCTCATGCCGAAAAAGGGAGCTCTGATTTACGTCAATGGGCGTGAAATATCAGAGCCGATCGTTTTGAAAACCGGATCGAGAGTTATTCTTGGAAGAAATCACGTATTCAGATTTAATCATCCTGATCAAGGTCTGTGAATTTGAATAAAAATTTAATTGTAGTTTTTTTTTTTAATTTTATTTCATTTTTTAAATTATTTTGGGCCTTTTTTTTTTGCAGTGCGTGAGCGCAGGGAGAAAAGTTCACCGGCTGAGACACCGGCCAATGGCGAAACTGTCGATTGGAATTTTGCACAGATCGAATTACTCGAAAAACAGGGCATTGATCTCAAGGCTGAAATGGAAAAACGCCTCATGGTGTTGGAGGAACAATTCCGAAAGGAGAAGGAGGAGGCTGATCTGCTATTCGAGGAGCAACGAAAGGTCAGTTGATCAAATTTAATTACTTTTTTTTTTTTATTACAATTTTTGTATTCTTCGCGTTTTTATTTTGATACTTAAAATAAATTTCAACACAAATTTTACGTTGTTGACAATCGACAGGGAATTTCCCTGATCGGAGAAGGTCGTGAAAAAAAATTAAAAAAAATTAATATGTTCGATGAAAATGGATTTAAATATGTACATTTTTCAAATTGCCATAACTTTACTGCTGGTTGAGCGATTTTAACTTATTTGGAGAGTTTTGAAAACCCCGTGAGTAGACTTAGAATAATGCAATTTGAATCATCGGGCTATTTTTATTTTTGTAGCCGTGAGAGCATTTTTAAAATTATCGAAAAGGGGATTCCCCGAATTTTAAAAAATTGGACACGGTCGATGGTTCAACTTTAAATACCTGTAAAAAATTGAAAAAAAATCGTACATTGATGAAACAGACTCCATTTTGAAGCTTAAACGATTACGAAGAGAATGAACACAGAATGGCGTCGCAGTTGTATGGGAAAGTCCAGTTACAGGCATTTTAGTAAATCAATTATATTAAGACCAAAAAACGATTTTTTAAATTTCTCCAAAGTCCCCATATCGATCTATTTTTTCTTACTGGTCACAAATTTCTTACTAATATTCTTCTAAATTAATAAAAAAATCCATCGAAAACCTCTGAAAAGTATTTTTTCTTCAAATTTTCCCCTTTTTATTATGCAGAGTTACGAAGCTCGAATAGACGCTCTACAGAAACAAGTCGAGGAGCAGAGCATGACAATGTCAATGTACAGCAGTTACACACCCGAGGACTTCAACAATATCGAGGAGGATATATTCGGTGAGTGCTTGCGCTTTGATCACAAAATCCGCGACAAAAAAAAAAATCCATAAATTAGCGTCTGCATAAAATTTGTTTGAAAAAAAAAATTCATAAATAAATAGAACAAAAAAAAACAAAAAACAATAGGAAAAAGGTAGTTTGAAAAGAAAAAAGAAATTGCTTCGCCTGTTCCGCCCTCTGACTGTTTTGCCCGTGGATGGCTTGCATTTCAGTCAACCCATTGTTTGACGCAGAGAGCAACTGGAGCGAGCGAGAATTCCAGCTGGCTGCTTGGGCATTTAGAAAATGGAAGTATCATCAATTCACGAGCTTAAGGGACGATCTCTGGGGCAATGCGATTTTTCTCAAGGAGGCAAATGCCATTTCTGTCGAACTCAAGAAAAAGGTAATTTTTAGTTTTTGAATGTGTTTTTCTTTTTTTTAATATAAAAAAAAAATGAATGTTTCTTTTATTATATTGAAATAAAATATTTTCCAAAATAGTAATTTAAACAAAAATCATTTGACAATCAACAATTTAAGAATTAAAAAATTGTATTTATGTATTTTTATTAATTTTCTTATGTAAAAATTATTTTATTATTACAATTAATAAATCGATAATTAAAATATATATAATTTTTTTTGTTTCAAATTTAGGTTCAATTTCAATTCACTCTCCTCACCGATACCCTCTACTCGCCATTGCCAGCCGATCTTTTGCCAGTTATGGACGACGACGAGGATGAGGAACGACCTTTTCCACGCACGATCGTCGCGGTTGAGGTTCAGGACACGAAAAATGGCGCTACCCACTACTGGACCCTCGACAAACTTCGGTAAGTCCCTTAAAAAAAAAAAAAGAAAAAAAAAAAAAGCAAGCATAACATTAATAATAAATTTGAAAAAAGTAAAATCGCCGAAAAATTCCCTTGTAAATAAATTAGGGTCGTTTTTCAAACGCGAATCTAAGTCCATCTCAAAGGCAAAAGACATTAATTATTTGTGAAAAAAATTTAGTAAAAAGAGGCTCGTCGTGAAATGTTTTCTATTTTAAGATTCGTTGAAATTATTATTATTATTTTCGAAGAAATTTCACGGCGTGAGAATCTCTTAAAAAAAATAAAAATAATAATAACAAATTCAGCTCTGATTCGTGAAAAAAAAAAGCTCGAGAGCAACTAGAAACATACCAAAGTATATAAAATCTTTCGTTCAATATAGACAACGCTTGGAGCTAATGCGTCACATATACAATGAGGACTTGAGCGCCACCAGTCCTGATGCGAAAGAGGATATATTCCAATGTCTGCCTGTCTATCATCATAATCAGAGGTTCTCCCTAGCAAATCTTTTGCCTTCGAGGTTGGTGCTCGGTCACGCACGAAAAAAAAAAAAAAAAAAAAAAAAAAATTCTCGATTGTTCATCACGAGTTGCTTAAATTTTAAAAATTCAAACTTGAATATTTTTTTTTTTTGGCAGACTTGAAAAAGAAAAATATTTTCATTCAAACATGCGAATGCCACGATCGCACGAGCTTTATTATTATTTATTTAAAGCTTTTGCTCGTTTGATGCTTGAAGGACTCGTCAGGGCGCAAAAATTATTGCTAAAATTTAAAAAAGGCACAAAATCACTCGAAACGATTGTCCCTTGCTGTGTCTCCCCCACTATTTTTTTACAATGCTATTTTTTTGTGATTTTTTTTCCTCTTCCTAAGTTCAATACAAAATTATTTTAAACTTGTCATGTATTGTCGATCGAATATTTGATTAAAAAAAATGATTTTTTATTAATTTCTTGTGTTTTTATTTTTTTTCTTCATTTTACATAATTTAGACAACGATTGGAGCTCATGCGCGAAATGTATCACAACGAGGCAGAACTTTCGCCAACATCGCCAGATTATAATATCGAGAGTATAACAGGAGGTGATCCATTTTACGACAGATTTCCATGGTTCCGTATGGTTGGAAGGTGAGAAAGAAGCATCGAATGAAAAACAAAAATAAGAAGAAAAAAATTATCAAAGTTAAATTATTTGGTAAAAAAAAAATGAAGAGATTTCTCATCAATTTGGTATTTTTTTTTTTTTAAAGGTCTTTCGTGTATCTGAGTAATCTGATGTATCCGGTACCGTTGATACATAAAGTGGCTATTGTCAATGAGAAGGGTGATGTCAAAGGTTATCTCAGAGTTGCCGTTCAGGCAGTAGTCGGTAGGCCATATTTGTTGTTCTTTTTTAATTTGAGAAATATAAAAATGTACTTATTTTTTTCTTAATTAATTAATCACTTGATTAAAGTAATATTTGCAAGATGCATCTAGCAGCAGTTTTCTTGACAAAACCCTTGTTCTAGAAGAGGAAAACAGTGAATATTCGAGCGGCGTTAGGCAGTCAGCTCGTATATCGTTCGAGGATGATTTATTCGGGACACAAGGACGTCAGGGAAAACGTTCGACTCTTTTGGCTCAAACACTGGACAAGAATCAGCAAATTATGATGCAGGAAGAACGCGTTGTCGAGGGACAAACGGAGGGAAAAGATTGTGTAAAGGACGAGGAAGAAGTTGGCGATGCTGATAGTGGAAGAGGTGACAGTTCAGTCTCCAGCGATACGAAGGAAGACGAATTACCGGATCATCTTCAACCAGGTGCTGAATTCACATTTAGGGTCACAGTTTTACAGGCTATGGGCATTTCGACCGAGTACGCGGACATTTTTTGTCAATTTAAGTGAGTAAAAATTCAATGGATTTTCTTTGTTATCATTATTTGTTTTAATATTTTTTTTGCTATTTTATTTTTTCAGCTTTCTTCATCGACACGATGAGGCATTTTCCACTGAACCCGTGAAAAACACTGGAAAAGGAAATCCACCTGGTTTTTATCATTTGCAAAATGTGAGCCATAAATTTATATTTACGCGGCAATTTTTTTTTTTTAATTGTTTTGTAATTTTATGATTTTTTTGAATAGATAACGGTCACGGTGACAAAGTCATTCGTCGATTATCTCAAATCTCAGCCTATAGTTTTCGAGGTATTTGGCCATTATCAGCAACATCCTCTTCACAAAGATGCCAAGCTCGACTAGTAAGTCAACTTTTTTTTTGTTCTCTTTCTATTTGTCGGTAAAATTTTGTGCAAATAATTGACAATATTGAAAATATTATTTTTCCGAAAGTAAATTATTGTACAACATTGTCAGTGGATTCGTGATCAGTGGAAAAAAACATCAATGGAGGATCCTTGGGGACTTAATAAAAATTCAGACCATCAATTGTGCCGAAAATTTTTAAAACTCGGGGAATCCCCTATTCTCAAAATATTCAAATGGCTCTCACAGCTACAAAAATGAAACTACCCAAAGAAACCAAAAGCCATTCTCTAAGTCTACTCGCAGGCTTTTCAAAACTCTCCAATTGAGTCTAAATTGCTCAAGCGGAAGTGAAGTTATACTATTTGAAAAAAATCTATTTCTTCCATACATTTTTCGTCATAAATGAATGAAAAATTGATATTTTTCATAATCCAAGCTCCATATTGGTTCGGAAATTTGACACTGATCACAAATCACCGGATTCTTTGTTAAATTGTAAATAAACCAAAAAAAAATGTTCATCTCCTACGAAAATATTTCGTTCTCTGTTAATTTTTTTGCTTTTTTTTTAATCCGTTTCTCATTAGCAGTAACAACACAAGCGGAAATGGAAATGGTGGCAACAGCATAAGGCAACCACCAAAGAGAATGCTACCGCCTTCAATTCCCATAAGTCAGCCTGTACGTTCGCCAAAATTCGGCTCAGTGCTGCCCTCACCGAGTACATCACACGTACACGCAAAATACGACGTACTCGTTTGGTTTGAAATATGCGAATTGGCGCCAAATGGCGAATACGTACCCTCGGTCGTTGATCACAGCGACGATTTGCCTTGTCGCGGCTTATTTTTGCTTCATCAGGGAATACAAAGACGTATAAGAATAACAATAGTCCACGAGCATGCCTCGGAATTACGATGGAAAGACGTGAGGGAATTGGTCGTTGGTAGAATTCGAAATACACCCGAACCCGAGGAAGAAGATAACGATTCTTCGGTACTTTCGCTCGGTCTTTTCCCCGGTGAATATCTCGAAATTCCTGGTGACGATCGATCAATGTTTCGATTTGAGGCTGCTTGGGACAGTTCTCTACACAATTCGGCATTACTCAATCGAGTCACTTCTTATGGCGAACAAATATTTATGACGATATCGGCTTATCTCGAAGTACGTAGATTATTAGTAAAAAAAAAAAAAACCAAAAAAATCAATTAAATTATTTTCAATTGATCCAATAATTTGCTCATTTTTTTTTTTTTTCATTTGGCCATGAAAACAAAATAAAACAAACAATTTTCTCGTCATTTCACGCAGTTGGAAAATTGTGGAAGACCAGCGATCGTCACGAAGGATCTGAGCATGATTATTTATGGTCGTGATGCGAGAGTTGGACCACGATCGCTCAAGCATCTTTTCACAGGAAATTACAAAAATCAAGAGGCCAACAGACTCAGCGGTGTCTACGAATTGGTACTTCGTCGTGCTTCCGAAGCTGGTAATTAATGGTTTTTTTTTTCTTTCATTTATTTTTGTCGAAAATAAATTCTTGATAAAAAAAATAATGAGTATATTAATTTTTTTTCTTTTTTACTTACTGAAATAATAATATTTTTCATTTTAATTAAAGGCGTTCAAAGACGTCAGCGAAGGGTACTCGACACATCGTCGACATACGTACGAGGCGAGGAAAATCTTCACGGCTGGCGTCCACGTGGTGACAGTCTCATATTCGATCATCAATGGGAATTGGAAAAATTAACGAGGCTCGAGGAGGTCGAGAGGGTCAGGCACACCCTTATAATGCGCGAAAAACTCGGCATTGACAAGATCTCGCTGTGCAACAAGACCTCACATGATTTTACAAAAAGCGAGAAGGTACGGACGTCCCCGGTAGGTTTTTGGCTTTTTTTTTGTTCGACAAAAGGAATACACGAAAAAAAAAAAAAATTGCACCGAATAATAAGAAGAAAAGAAAAATATACAGCGTGAACCAAATGTAGGGACGATTAATAATAATAATAATATATTTACAACAATAACAAGTATTATAAATAATAATAATAATAATAATAATAATATATTTATTGTTATAATTGTTATATTACTATTAATCATGATAATTCGATTGAAAAAGGATTTTCATTTTTTCAATATTCCTTTAATTTGATCATTTTTGAAGAGTTATACTGATTTAAAAATGTTCATGCTCACTCTCGCTAATATTTTTTTTTCCTTATCCAAAAAAAAAAACAAAAAAAAAAATTGCACCGAATAATAAGAAGAAAAGAAAAATATACGGCGTGAACCAAATGTAGGGACGATTAATAATAATAATAATATTTTTATTGTTATAATTATTATATTACTATTAATCATGATAATTCGATTGAAAAAGGATTTTCATTTTTTCAACTCACTTTCGCTAATAATTTTTTTTCCTTATCCAAAAAAAAAAAACAAACAAAAAAATTGCACCGAATAATAATATAATATAATCACGATTGAAAAAGGATTTTCATTTGTTCAATATTCCTTCAATTTGATCATTTTTGAAGAGTTATCCTGTTTTTAAAATGTTCATGCTCACTCTCGCTAATATATTTTTTTTTCCTTATCCAAAAAAACAAAAAATTATTCAGGAGGTTTGCAACATGGTGGCAAAAGCTACAAACGACGCACACGCAAGTCCGGTAAAATTGAAACGATCAAACTCGACAAAGGACGTTTACGAGCCGTGGGAAATGACGGAACGCGAGAGGGAATTGGCAACGAAATACGTGAAATTGATACAGGGAAGAATACCGAGCAAGGAACCGGCCATTGTTCTTACCGATGTTTCACCTGGCGAGGACACAATAACGGATATGTCGGCCTCATTGATATCGTCGATTGTCTCGTCATCGTCACAAGAGTCAGTATTAAACAGCAGCACGTGTAGCTCGAGTACTACCTCGTCCTCGGGAATCTCGTGTCTCGGGGACAATAATGGACAAGCGGAGCATGAGGTAACCCTCCGTTGTATGCCGGAAATCAAACGCCCAGTAGTTGAAACGCTCAATCAAAAAATATGAAAATGCTGACAAGTTTGAAAAAAAAACAAAAAAATTCATCATTTTTTTAAATAAAAAACAAAAGAAAAATTTTAAAGAATTTTTGCAGAAACAAAAAAATTGACCGATTAATGGATTCCAATTTCCAAAAGAATTTACCGATAAAAAAATTGGCCAATCTCTGAATGGGCCATTTATTTATTGGGCTACTTTTGAATAGAATTCACAAATTGGCCATAATAAAGTAGAACCGTGAAGAACTGGATGAATTAAAAAAAAAATAATCGATCAAGCTTCAAAATTTCTATCAGCCATTTTCTTTGCTCACTGTGATAATAATTATTATTTTTCCATCCCTTGCGCTGTGTCACGCGATTTCTTTTTGCTTTGATGCTTTTGTTCTTCCTTCTTTCCTGCTTTTTTTTTTAAATCATTTTTCTCCATAATCGCTCGGTAATGTACCGACGGAGGAAAAATTCGTTTTTTTTTCTCGCAAAACGGTTTGGAATCCAAACTTGGGGGCTTTTTTTTCTTGAGCGGCGTTTATTCTCGGATCGTATACAAGGGAGTGTTACTTGCAGCCTGCGGGGATAATTGTGAGGAGCAGATCTAAGTCGTGCATCTTTAGGTTGAGTTCGCCGGAACGCGCGAGACTTCAGGAACTTCAGGAGAGCATTATGATTGGTGCTGGACAAAATGACACGATGACGAATACAACAGCATCAACAACAACGAATAATCAATCATCGGCGTCGATCGCACCAGCTCCTCTTGGTTCATCCTCACCACTCAAAGAGAGCCTCGTTCTTTATGTACCGGAAGTTGAGGAAATTCGCATCAGTCCCGTTATAGCGAGAAAGGGATATCTCAATGTGCTCGAACACAAGACCAACGGATGGAAAAAACGATGGGTCGTCAGTATCGTTTTTTAGTTGTTTGCAAAAATTTTTCCAATATTCCCTTTTGGGTTAAAAAAAAATAATTCATTTAATTTCAGAATTTCATGAAATTTACGTTGATTTAATTTTTTTTTCATATTTTTTCCCTACAGGCCGTTCGCAGACCATACGTTTTCATTTTCCGGGAGGAAAAGGATCCCGTAGAACGTGCCCTTATTAATTTGGCAACGGCACAGGTCGAGTATTCCGAGGATCAGCTGGCAATGGTCAAAGTACCCAACACATTCAGGTATTGTTTATTCAATTTTATTCATAAATATCATTCGCTTGTTTGAGTGTTTAGTTTCATCCGGGTCATCAATTTTGTGAGTTTCGTCGAGTTCATAAATTTCATAAATTTCATAAATTTCATAAAGTTTCATAAATTTCATAAATTTCATAATATTTCATAAATTTCATAAATTTCATAAATTTCATAAATGGGATTAGGTTGTTTCATATAATCCTCATGCAAATCATAAAAATTTCGTATTTTTTGTCACCAGCGTCGTGACGAAACACAGGGGCTACCTATTGCAAACACTTGGTGACAAGGAAGTGTACGATTGGCTGTATGCTATAAATCCTCTTCTGGCTGGTCAAATTCGGTCAGTTAAAAAATATATATCTTTAAAATTCTTTTTTTTTTTGCAGTATCGACAAACTTGAAATAACGATTTTTTATCCTTATGAAAAATAAAAAGGTCGAAATTAGCGCGCAAAGGACCCGTTACCGGCGCTAATCCAGCGAGCTTTGGTCTAACAGTGTCAGCGCCATCTATTGAGCCAGCTCAAACGCAGCAGACTAAGTGAGTGACGAGGGATTGGCTCGGTGGCGATTTGGCGTTGATGCTAAATGTCGCGACGAGAAATTTTATTGCCACGTCAAAAGCTGCTCTCGAGGCTCACGATTTTCGTGGCTTACGATTTGCCCTTATATTTGAATGAGAAAAAAAAACAAATTCACGATTATTTATTATTATTATTATATATACATATATATATATATATATATATTTATTTATTTACGACCAAAATCGAAATATTCGTTTTTGGTCATTGGAACTTTTTTTTTCAGTCTCATGACTTTTACGTTTTTCGAGTGAAAAGTCCTCACCGGGCGTTTTTTTCCTCACAAAACGTATCTGCGGTTCGAGTGACTCGAGAGACAGAGAGAAAGAGAAAGATCTGTTAACATTTATGATAGTACGGGAATATTGTCTTGTGTTTATCACAGATTTAAAAAAATCATTACCGCAAGATGATGAAGAGGAAGAGGAAGAAAAAAAAAATGCCTAATTTTATTCGAATCAACTTGTAGCGAGCTTCGCTTTTATCGCAGCATCCACACATTGAACTGAATGGGAGAGAGAAAGTGAGAGATAAAAAAAAGTCAGCTCTATTAAAAGTTATAGCCACTAATTACGTGTGCATGCAGCATTTGATTCGATATAATTTATTTTTATTTTTTACGCCGTTTAATTAGTTTTTTAATTTTTCATTTATTGATTAATTTTTCCATGTATAGAGAATTATTGATTGTGTAGAGAATTTTAACTAGTTATTTGTTGACACAGAAGAAAAAAATGAAGCTTGGAATTATTTTTCCAAGATTTGTTGGCACATTGGCGAGAAGCTTTGAATTTTACATTGAGGTTCTTGTGAGCGATAGGGTGGTGAATGATTTATTTATTTTTTCGTTTGTTTTTTTGACAATGACGGGAGTCTTTTGGTGTATTTTTTTACGCAGACAACATTTGGCCAGACGAATTATCCATGCGATACCAACGGCGAATGTGCGAACTAGACACAATGACCGTTGCGAAGAGTTTTTATTTGAAATATTTGACACTTTTTAGGTTATAAGCCCATCGCCAGGCGGCGCTGGTGGCTGGAAATGCTGGCGTTGCGTGCGCCGCCTGGTGGAGGCGTCATTAACTAAAAATGTTTTTTTTTTCACGCATTTTAATGTATTTGTATGGATTATCGATATATTTGTGCACAAGAATCTCTTTACAACGGTTATTATTGTCCATAGTGCTACTATTCGGTAATTCGTCTTGCCAGACAAACGCGAAGTCGACGAATTACTGAGAATAAGAAACTTTACGTTTCATGGCAATTTTTTTATTTACGAAGAATGTTTTACGAGATTCGAATGAATCACGAGCGAGAACCTCGACTTTGTGCGCGTATCTATTAATCTCCTTAAAACCTCCATCTGTTTTATCGACGGAAGATAAAAAAAATTATCCCGAAAAAAAGAAAAGAAAAGAATAAACATTTCGCCTAACCTTTCTCGCCACAGCGCGCCGCCTGCACACCACAAAAAAAAAAAAAAAAAAAAAACACATAAATTAAATGTCGAACATCGTCGTTGCACGTCCGAGCAGCTATTATATAATAAAAATATATTTAAAAAAAACGTTCGTGCACACGATTTCATAAATAAATAACGAAAAAAAAAAAAAATGACAAAAAACAAAAAAAAAAAAAAATGTAATTAAATACACTATTACTACTCTTGTTCTTTACGATATAGATGAGCTCTCTATATTTATCTCACGTTTTGTGCGCGGTCTCGTCGTAGTGTTTATCGATTTTTTTTTATTTATTTTTTTACGGGTAAATTATGGCAGATTTTTTCAATTTTTATTCTGATCGACAAATTGCCCTCTAGTGGCCAATTTTTGTACCACGTCGTACTTAATGTCTCAATGAATATTTTATTCCAATGAAAACGTTTATTATGGAATTTTCAAATTGCAATACGGAAGAAATATTAATAACAAAAATTAGTCAATAATTAAAAAATTATTAACAATTTTGTTTTAATCTTTCCTAAGTGTGCAAAAAATGTGTATGTAAAAGTTTTCATTAGCCAGGCCGCAAATTAAAGTTTGAAAGGAAAAATAATCACTAGAGGGCGATTATTATCGCTTATTCGATATTGAATTTAAAAAAAAAATCATTTCGATCATAATTTGCTCGTTGATTTTTCGAAAAAAAACAGGAGATACGATGAAATCGTCGCGCACAATCCAAAAGTTGAGACTGGTAAGATGGAATTGGCCGAGAGAAAAAAAAAAAAAAAATAAGCTAATGATTTAAAAAAAAAAAGAAAAAAACAAGAAAAAAATTATGCGAACGCGATCGGCCACGAGTCGAGGTTTCGCTGAGAAAAGCGCGCGCGCACCATTAGATAATCGATATAATGATGTATATATTTAAAGAAAGGGAAAAAAAATTGAGAGAAAAAAAAAATAATTAAAAAAAGGAGAAAAATGGAAGAGAACGAGAAGACAACAAGAAAACTGGAAGGGGAACAAAAAGTTAAAAAAAAAATTGAAAATGGATGAATTTCTTTTGTTATTCGTAAATTTTTCGTCATTTTTTCTAGTCATGTTCTTTGCGACGTCTTTTATGCGTTTTACGCCTCCGGCAGCATTTTCACCATCCTAAAATTGAGAGGAACGAAAAAAACAACAAAATCCTCACTTTTTCCATATTGGATTAGAAATAAAAAAAAAAAATGTCAAAGAAATTAAATAATGTGGGCCAGAGAGCGTCAACGATTTTATGCTTGCTGACTGTTGTAGCGATTTGAATAGTTTTATTTTGTTAAAAAAACATATATGTAAGAAAAATATCGAGAGTGGGTGGAAAAAAAAATTGTTTGGTATCAGAAACACGAAGTGACGAATATTTAGGTGAGAAAGAACGAGGGAGGGGGAAGTAAAAAAAAACAAAAAAAGAACGATAACGATATTATCGATTGGGGAATTAATTAATTAACGATTAAAACTCAACACATTTAAGAGCTTTAATTTATATTCAAGCAAGATCTTTGTGGACAATTTAAAAGAAATGAAAAAAAAAACATGACACGTTGAATCAATGCTGATGCTCCTGGAATAATTTATTTCGTCGAGGAAATGCAAAGAACTTGACCGATTTGATGGAAAAAAAAAATTGGCATCCTCAACAGTTCATGGGAAAAAAAAAATTACATTAAAAAAAAAAAGGAAGGATTTTTTAAGGTCGTAATTTTTTTTTTTTCTTATAATAATTCAAAAGCGTTTTTTGATTCAACAATTTACGATGAAAAAAAAAAAAGGACAAATATAGAGATTGAAATGGAAAGGAGAGAGAGACACTCACACATTGAAACACAACACATTATCCCGAGGCATAAAGAAAACGAGAAAGAGGGGAGAAAAGAAAAAGAAAATGAAAAAAAAAAAAAAAAAAAAAAAACCTTTTAATGCTGTAAACGTGTATTTATTATACTGTATAACGATTACTTGACGACACCGTGTCACAGTAATTACTGTAAGTGGAAACATATGTAATAAATCGATGAATAAAAAGCTTATGTGCTTGAGAAAAAAAAAAAAATCTTCGATCTTGTAAGCTCACAATTATTTTCCTACGATCATTAGTTAATAAAATAAAAATATTCATGAAATACGAATAATAATTATTTTTTTATGTGAAAGTATTTTTGTTTTTTATTCTTTCGAAAAAAAAAACATATTTAATTAACCCTTTCCGAACCATGTAAAAAATGGCACCTGATAAAGAGGGGAGAAAAGAAAATTTAAAAAAAAAAACCTTTTAATGCTGTAAACTTGTATTTATTATACTGTATAACGATTACTTGACGACACCGTGTCACAGTAATTACTGTAAGTGGAAACATATGTAATAAATCGATGAATAAAAAGCTTATGTGCTTGAGAAAAAAAAAAAATCTTCGATCTTGTAAGCTCACAATTATTTTCCTACGTTAATAAAATAAAAATATTCATGAAATGCTAATAATAATTATTTTTTTATGTGAAAGTATTTTTGTTTTTTATTCTTTCGAAAAAAAAAAAACGTATTTAATTAACCCTTTCCGAACCATGTAAAAAATAGCACCTGATCCATACAAATATAGTTCTTTCGAGTTTGACGATTTTTTCCCTTATTCAAAGTGGTTATAAAAATTCGTAAAAATTTGTAAATATACTTTGAAGTTTGTAGAATAATTGCCTTTATTTTTTTTAAATTCAGGTGAATAAAATAATATTAACGAGATATAAAAATTATTTCGTCAGTTACAAAATAAATGGAAAATAATTGTTTATTTTTTTTATAACAACAATTCCTCATTTATCAATGAATAATTAATTATAGCTAATAACAAATCAAATAATGATAAAATAATTTTGTTGATTGTATTATAAATTTGAAAAATTTACACGTTTTTTTTTTATTCTTTGACTATTGAGAGTGCATCGAGATTGGGTAAATTTTCGTCATCGTATGTGCTCGATGGTTTGAAGAAGAGAGAACGAAGGAGAATTCCATCACTCGAAGAATCCTCAAGATCGTCTATGCATTTGATTTTCGTGAAATTTTTTTTTTTTTCATAAATATTTAAATTTTCTTTTTTTTCCACATTCTTTAATTCAATTTGACGTGTTTGAGTGCCACGATCGTGAAAATTTCGCAATACCGAATCTCTCGCGTGTTCTTTGATGAATAACAATTTTTCCATCTCGAGCGTTTCTTTGGCTCTCTCGAGTTTCGATTCGGCTATTTTTACTCTGGATTCTCTCTCGATGAGGCTATTTTGCAGCTGTATCTTTTCCCTCAATAAATCTCTGACTGTTTCGGTTAATTTTACAAATTCTTTTTCTTGAATATCCAATTGATCGCTAAGGGCATTTAACGATCTTGCACTATCGATTTTTAATGTTTTTTCACGAGTTGTCACGATTTCCAGCTGAAAAATTTTCATCTTTTATTATTTATTAATATTATTATTATTTTTTATTATTATTATTGATTATTATTTTTTTTTAACCATAATAATTATCAATATAATAAATAAATAAATAAATAAATAAATAAATAAATAAATAAATAAATAAATAAATAAATAAATAAATAAATAAATAAATAAATAAATAAATAAATAAATAAATAAATAAATAAATAAATAAATAAATAAATAAATAAATAAATAAATAAATAAATAAATAAATAAATAAATAAATAAATAAATAAATAAATAAATAAATAAATAAATAAATAAATAAATAAATAAATAAATAAATAAATAAATAAATAAATAAATAAATAAATAAATAAATAAATAAATAAATAAATAAATAAATAAATAAATAAATAAATAAATAAATAAATAAATAAATAAATAAATAAATAAATAAATAAATAAATAAATAAATAAATAAATAAATAAATAAATAAATAAATAAATAAATAAATAAATAAATAAATAAATAAATAAATAAATAAATAAATAAATAAATAAATAAATAAATAAATAAATAAATAAATAAATAAATAAATAAATAAATAAATAAATAAATAAATAAATAAATAAATAAATAAATAAATAAATAAATAAATAAATAAATAAATAAATAAATAAATAAATAAATAAATAAATAAATAAATAAATAAATAAATAAATAAATAAATAAATAAATAAATAAATAAATAAATAAATAAATAAATAAATAAATAAATAAATAAATAAATAAATAAATAATATTTTAATAAATAATTCAATAAAGTAAATTTGAAAAAAACAATATTATTTTATTATAGACAATTGTTTATTAATGACCTGCTGCTTCAGACTGCTCATCTCGTTTTCGTGCTCGTTGAAATGAACGTCGTAGCGATTAATCAACGACTCATTTTCCGAGCGTATCACCGCTAGCTCAGCTTTCGCTTTGTGTTTCCCTTGTGTACACCTTTTGTCAGTGAAAATTTATACACATTTAATTAATCATCGACGAATGACTCTTAACTCTCATGATTTGATTGATCAAAATTATATTCAGATTTTTCGTTTATTTTTTGTTTATTTTTTTTATTGCAGAATTAAAAAAAAATCATTTTAATCAACGAAAATTTTCATCAGATAAAAAATTATTCCATCTAAATCGTAATTGAAATAATAGAAATTTTATCACAAAATTTTATCTCACTCGAATGAAAATTTTCATCAAGTAAACTTTTTTGTTCGAATTTTTTGCAATCTTGAAAAATTTGATTACACCTTTTGTCAGTGAAAATTTATACACATTTAATTAATCATCGACGAATGACTCTTAACCCTCATGATTTGATTGATCATAATTATATTCAGATTTTTCGTTTATTTTTTTTATTGCAGAATTTAAAAAAAATCATTTTAATCAACGAAAATTTTCATCAGATAAAAAATTATTCCATCTAAATCGTAATTGAAATAATTGAAATTTTATCACAAATTTTATCTCACTCGAAAGAAAATTTTCATCAAGTAAACTTTTTTGTTCGAATTTTTTGCAGTCTTGAAAAATTTGATTATGATATCAATTATAATTAAATAATTCGATAATTATATTTTTTATTACTCGGCAAGTTTTTCCACCAATTGGGCAATTTTTTCACGATCAGCTGGACAAAGGTCTTGGATATGAGGATTTCTTTGGCTCGAATTATTCTCACCGTCTCCTCGACATTCCGGACAATTAATTATGTCCATTTTAACCAACTCACCTTTTTTTCCCCAAAATTCACATTTAATTTATTCAATTTCGAAATTAATTATCATGAATTAATTAATTATTTTTTCTAACCCTCGTTGCTCTTTCTTGCCTCGTCGTCTCGCAATATCTTTCCAATTTTCACACAGCGAAGTTTCGCCAATCTGTGCAATTAATTAATTCCATGATCAATTAAGAAAATCATTTTTTTTTTCTAATTTAAATTCACGTAATAAAATTTTTATTGACATACTTTTTGTTAAATTCAACGATATCGTCGTTGAGCAGCTTCGACTCTTTCTGCATTTCAATATGATTTTTTTTTTCATTTGCCAAAAAAAAAAACAAAAAAAATTCATTCGTTTCTATCTCTGAGCTTTTTTCCCCAACTGTCCAGCAGCGTTCGCGCACTATTCGCGAAGTTTGCATGAGAAAATATTGACACAAGCGTTGCTATGGATTTTTTAATTATTATTATTATTATTATTATTATTTTTTTTTTTTTTTAATGAATATTTTTCATTCACATTTACAGGAATTTTAAACATTGATCGAAATACTATTACAATTGTTCGCTGAGCAATTGCAATTGGTCCTTTGTGAGGCTGCGAGATTAATTTCTATTTTCGTAACATATATAACACGAGTAAAATATATATTTAATATTAACACTTAATACTGATGATTGTATAATTAATGAAAGAGTTTCGTTGCTGAGCAAAGTGTGATTGAAAAAAGTAAAAATTAATTTCGTTGATTAAAAAAAAAAAAACAATCTATACAAATTTACATTTGAAACAATTTTTTTTCTATAAACCAAATTTAAAATTTTGTCTTGTACAAATAACACAGGTTTGCTCCTGGTCGTAATATTAATAGCACCTGCGACTAATACAATTTTTACTAAAACATTTTTTACCACCCCTGCTTCTCATCTCAAGTCGTGGATTATTTATCGTAAAATTCAAATCGGTAAATTTTTTTTTATTTTCTATCGAAATGAAATGAATAAAAAAGTTGAATAAAACAAATTGTGTAAAAAAATTAATCTCGTGTATGATTTTGCTTGTTTTGTCAACAAGAACAATTGGCGAAATAAAAATTGAATAATATAAAAAAAAACAAATTTTCATACGTGTAATATAAAAATAAAAAATAAAAGTCTTTTCTTTAACCAGCTTAAAAAAAAATATTAAATTGAATTTAAAAATTCATTGTCGCAATTTAATTTTTTATTTAAACGAAAAGGTGCGAAAGAAAATATTTTCGAGCTAATTCTCTTACAATGTTTGCTTCAACTCATCCTTTTTCTCTATTTTATGTGAGATACATGAGACGAGATGTCGTTTTTGATGCAAAAAAAAAAGTTAAAAAAAAAAAAATATACATAATTAATCTCGTCGAGTTTACGTCGCGTGAAAAAAAATCTTTTTAAAACGTATTCTGTGTATAATTTTGTGAGGGCAGTGTCGTGCGTCGACATGAAAAATGTTTCGCTGCAAAGACTCGTAAAAGGAGGGAAAAAAAAAAAATGAAGAAATCCAGCGAGCCATTAAACGAGATTTTCCGGTCTCGTTTTCGTCGTAAGCGGGGAATTTGCTTTTTTTCTCTCTCGTTCCTTCCAACCTTTTATCTGGACAATTAAATTAAAGACGCGACAATTTGGTCCAATTCCGAAGATTACGAAGATAAATCGTGCCCAATGAAACAGCAAAAAAAAAAAAAAAAAATCGTCACACGAAAAAAAAACAAAAAAATACAAACAAGGAAATAAAATCCAATTTTTAAAAAAATATTCAATCGTGTATAAAAAATCAGGTGCCTAAATGAAAATAAAAAATTTTGAATGCGAGGTAATGAGTAAAAAAAAATGACATTATTATTATTATTATTATTATATTATTATTGTTATTCATTTGGTCACTCGTTTTTTGGACTATTATATATTTTCATTCGAAAGTTCTCACTATCTTTTTGTTCTCAATTATATTTAAATAGATCTGGGTACATTTATATATTTTTTTCTTATTAATATTTTTTGGGACAGGGAAAATCGGTTGGATGGACGGTAAAAAATAAATTGGCATAAAGTGTTGAATAGCGTAAAAATTGATAGTAAAATAGTTTTTTAATCATGCGCGTGTGGAGATAAACAAAAATATAATTCAGCTAAAATAAAGATTATTACTATTATTATTATTAATAATTTATTTGTATTAATCAATAAATGAATTGATTGACCAATCAATATAAACAAATATAGCGAGGAACAAGTAACGGGGAGATTCTTATAGTTACTATATAGATATATATATATATAGTGACTTTTTATTAAATAAAAAATTGTGAAAATTTCATTTTTTGTTAGATATTCACGCAAATTTCTTATGTTTTTGAGAAAAAGTCATTGATAATTTGCAGCCAGCGGAAATTTTCAGATTCATTAGGGTGCTAAATTGTGGAAATGGCAAAAAAGGAAAAATTCAATCTTTTTCGACGCTGATTTTAAAATAGTCATAACTTTGCTCCCTTTCGTTCGATTTTGGTTTATTTTGAATGTTTTGAAAATACCGTGAGCTAGCTAAAAGAATGGCGTTTGGATTATTGAGATATTTCAATTTTTGTGGCCGTGAGAGCATTTTAAAAATCTCATCAAACGGGGATTCCCCGAATTAATGAAAAATTAGACAGAATAAATGATCGGAGTTAAAAAATTTGTAAAAAAAGTTTAAAAAATGCTAGCTCAATGAACCAAACGCCATTTTGAAGCTGGATCGATTACGAAGAGAATGAGGACAAAATGGCGCTGCAATTTTATCGGAGAGCAACGTATCAGCTATTTTAGTAATAAATTAACTTTATTTGTAAAAAAATATTAATTAATTTTTTTTTTTTTGAGCCCTTTTATCGATGTATTTTTCATTTGAGACGAAGCAAAAAAATGTTATGCACACGTGAAAAATATATACTATAGGTGTATATTACAATTGCAGGTAGGAATGAAAAATAAAGACGAAAAAAATTCTCAATGAGATTTTTTACAGTCGTTGCTCGTGTCCGTTGTTAAGAAGGGAAATTGTCGTCTCTTGTTCGTTCTGGTGATGCTGATCTAGTAATTTCCGGTCTCCAGAATGAAATTCCTTTCCGTTTCCATCAACGCACGTCTCGGCAGTTTTCCACCTTGTCGCGTTATTGACACTCTGACGACAACTCTGAGTGGCAAATACTCGCTTCGAGCTCGTCTGTCGTTTCGACGACAAAGAAAAGCTCTGTCCTCGTCTGTGCGACTCCATGCTCGATCGTGAACGATTTTTCTTCATTCCACAATGACAAAGGAGATATCTGATTTTTTTTTTATGCAAAAAAAAAAAAAAGTAAATTATTCGATTTCATTTTTTTCCTCATTATAATTTTTGCTCAATTTTTTTTCTCATTGTATTTTCCTTGTATTAATAATTAATTATTACGACAGATTGATTAAAATTCATTGGTATTGCAGTTATTTTTTTAATTCACATTAACTAAAATTATTATTATTTAATTTTTTTTATTAAAAAATTTGAAACATTTTTTTTTTTTCATTATCGAATTTTGATTAATTTGAATTACCTGTTGAAGTATTTTCGAAATGTTCCACTGACGCAATATAGGGCTATAGGATTTATACAGCTGTTCATGAATGCCAGGCAAAATCCTAAAATACGAAAAATGTGCCAAAAACCATTGAAATCATTCTCGGCTGTAGGATGAAAGTAGAACCATAGCATGTACACGTGTTGGGGAAAAAAGCATATTGCGAATACGGCAACGAATGCAAGAACCATACGTGCCACTTTTTTTCTTGCCTTCACCTGTTTGGTCTGAAATTTTTTTTTTATTAAAAAAAAATATATTAAATGTTACAAAATTAATTAATCAATTAATTATTAAATGTTACAAAATTAATTAATCAATTAATTATTAAATGTTACAAAATTAATTAATTAATTAAATATTTGAGGTTAATTCTTAATTAATTAAGTCCTTGGTTTATTAATTTTTAACTTTTTTATTTTTTTCATGACCAACCTGGCCTTGCATCTCGCCAGGTATTTTTCTCGTGCTTTGAACGAGATGTCGTGCCATAAGTAAATAAAATATTCCGATTACGAGTAACGGTATGGCATAATAAACGAAAAATCGAAATACGACAACGTAGCGTGGATAAGATGGACCAAATTCGTCGGGAAATGGATAACAGATCTAAAAAAAAAAAAAAAATTACATGTGAATTCAATTTTTTTTATTTCTTATTAATATTTATTCAATATTTTCTTGTTGTTGTAATAAATTTATTAGAATTAAAAGAAAAATTATTTATTAGAATTAAAAGAAATTTAATAAATTTTTTACCAGCATTAAAATTTACGTGGAAAAAATAAATAAAAAATATATTGAATTTGATGATCTGAGTAATTTTACCTCGAAACGTCGAGTCTCATCACCCATGACTTTAAAAAAAAAAATTACATGTGAATGCAATTTTTTTTATTTCTTATTAATATTTATTCAATATTTTCTTGTTGTTGTAATAAATTATTTATTAGAATTAAAAGAAAAAATAAATAAAAAATATATTGAATTTGATGATCTGAGTAATTTTACCTCGAAACGTCGAGTCTCATCACCCATGACTTTAATGTATGAGAAAGAGGCTGGGACTGAAAATCCAATGGCCAAAAGCCATATCAGACCAGCCGTTATCGCTGTAAATCTCGTTGCACGTTTTCCACCCACTGAGGAATGAACGAAAATATATCAAATGTTTTTTATAAATTTTTTGATTAAAAAAAAAATTTCATCGAATTTTTTATTTATTTAAATATAATTTGATTTTTTTTTTTTTACCTGAGGCGTGAAGTTTTCTCAATGGATCGACGATTGCAAAAAAACGATCGGCCGAGAGTGCCGTGAGAGTAAATACGGAAACTCCAATCGATATATCCTTGGCACATTCGGATATTTTGCACAAAACTATACCAAATGGCCAAGATGGGAGAGTGTAGATTGTAGCAGTGAAGGGAACGCAGGTCACTATCACCTGAGATAAGAAGAGTTGCATAGATAGAATTTATATGGATGAAACAAATATATGGGCAATTCCAGGCCAAACCGACAAGGCCTTAAAAATTTGATTCTGTACTCAATTAAAAACAAAAAAACTATTAAAAATAATTTTTTTAACAAAAAAATTATTGAAAAAAATGTTTTTTTTTTTTAATTTTCATACTTTATAAAAAAATTAATTAGTTTTATTCTAACCGAAGAATAAGTAAGGAATGAGAATGACTTTGAATAAAATAAATAAAGAATTGATAGAAAAAAAAGATTATTAACAATTGTGTGCATCATGGCTCTGTAGTTTTGGTTTAAAGGCCTTAAAAATTTGATTCTGTACTCAATTAAAAACAAAAAAACTATTAAAAATAATTTTTCTAACAAAAAAATAATTGAAATTTTTTTTTTTTTTTTTTAATTTTCATACTTTATAAAAAAATTAATTATTTTTATTCTAACCGAAGAATAAGTAAGGAATGAGAATGACTTTGAATAAAATAAATAAAGAATTGATAGAAAAAAAAGATTTTTAACAATTGTGTGCCTCATGGTAGTTTTGGTTTAAAATGCCTCATATATATATATATATACATTTTTTTTTTTATGTATCAAGAAGGCGAATAAAACGAATGAGGTAGAACGTGGTCAGAAGGCAGAGATAAATTGCACGGACACGCGATACAAATTGCTTTACAGTGGGCGAGATATAAATAATAAATAATAAAAAAAAATAATAAAAAAGTAATCCTCGGTGCATGAAGGAATTTTTTTATTTTCCACTAAATTGTCTGGTCCAGATGTATATATATATATATATATATATATACATCTGGTATATATACAATTTAGTGGAAAATAAAAATTTACTTGGAGCAATGAAATGATTTTATTTTTTATGAAATGTCATATTGGCTGGGAAAACTGATATGTGACCAATTTTTAAGGATTTAGCAATTTTTAAAAATGATATTTCACCGACATTCGACTTATCATTGAAAAACGAAAAAAATTGTAACAAAAAAAAGTGCAATAACAAAAAAAAAAATCTTCGTTTAAACGAAGAATTTTTTTTTTTGTTATTGCACTTTTTTTTTTATACGCAAAGAGATATTTATGGGACAAAAAATTATACTCGAGCAAATTTTTCAACGATTTTTCGATATTGGAATTATATGTGAAAAAATGTAAAAATTCACAAAAATTAGATCGATAGAAAAATTGAAAAAAAATCGACAGATTATTTTTTTTGTTTTCAATCAAAGGGTCAAGAGTTTACTCTGGAAATAAAAATAAAAAAATCAAAGGATTAAAAAATTAAACAATTCAAAAGGATTGAAAAAAAAAATTATACGAAATTTCTATAATAAAAATAATTATTAAATCGAAAACTTTGTCGAAAATATTTTTTTTTCACGAACAACAAAATTTATCTCGTGTTGATAATACTTGCCAGTAAATCGCCAAGGGCGAGTGAGAGTACGTAGGTGTTTGGCACATTTCTCATATTTGCGTGACGCAGTATCGTTAATACGAGTACACCGTTGCCAGTAACACCGATAACGAGTATGAGAAAAAAAACAATTGGCACGATGTAAGTCTCGGGACGCTCTTTGTAAGGTATGTAAGATGCATCTTGTTGATCGTTGATTAACGAATTATTATCATCATCGTACTCTTGTTGAAAAAATGTGCCATTTGGCAAATTGTGAATTCCCAAAATACTCAACGAAAGTTCAGTTGTCCACGACATTTTTATAAATTTATTTTTCAATTATTATTTTAATTGAAAAAAATAAAAAAAATATTATCCCATCAATTTTCAACATTCGATGATTTATTTGAAAATCGGACGAATTTAATTTCTCACATATTAACGAAAAATTCAATTTTCGCATTTTATTTAAATTTTATTTTTATCACTTTTCTCGTCGATTTACCAGACCTGTAAAAATTATTTCTTAATTTATCTACCAAACGACCAATTATTAACTGCCATATAATAATTAAAAAAAAAACTGTGATGACAAAAAACTGTCAACAAAAAAATAATTTTTCGAGATTAAATATAAACAAAAAAAACGTGTAAATTATTTTTGTAAACAATTTTGACCCCCAATGGAATTATTGGCGTCAGTGTCGAAATATCGTCGTTATATTCGATAATACGAAGGGGGCTGATAATTTCCCGAAAGGTTAACGATCCATACTGTCCTTAAAGTTTTTCTTTTCTCTCGATGAACCGTATAAACTGTCGGGGTCAAGCAGATTAATTTTCTCGCCGTCGCTATATAGCGTGCAGTAATTCATCGTTCACGCGTGGACATGAAAGGGCCAATAGGGCCAAGAGGATAAACAGCATTTTCATTTTCATTCATCAGATACATATAGCCCAGGCTAGAGGGCTTATGCTCGTTTCAAATAAATTGCGTCTTGGATTGCGTTTAGATCTTTTGTTTATTATTATTATTATTATTTATTATTATTTATTATTATTTATTATTATTTATTATTATTTATTATTATTTATTATTATTTATTATTATTTATTATTATTTATTATTATTTATTATTATTATTATTTAATTATATAAACAAGGGCACAAAGAGCTTATGAGTGTCTTTGAGTGCGCTGAGTGACTACAAGTGTCTGCACATTTGAATGAGTATCCCTAAATGATCTGAGTGCCCGCGAGCTTCTGTGAGTGTCAGTGAGTGCCCTTAAGTGGGATTATCCGTTTTGAGTGCCCGCTAGCCTCTGTGAGTGCCAGTGAGTGTCCTTAAGCGGGATTATCTGTTTTGAGCGCCCGCTAGCCTCTGTGAGTGTCAGTGAGTGTCCTTAACTGGGATCATCCGTTTTGAGTGCCCGCGAATATTTCTGTAATATCAGCGAGTGTCCCTAAGTGGGATTATCGGTTTTGAGTGCCCGCGAGACTCTACAAGTGTCAGTGAGTGTTGATAAGTGGGCTTGGCAGTTATGAGTTTCCAGTGAGTGCCTAAGTGTGTCCGGGTATTCTATAAGTGCCTTTGAGTGCTGGAGGGAGGACCCGTCATTTGATCAGAGCATCCATGAGATTTTCTATCTATACAGTGCACTCAATTAATTTAAAGTTAATAAATTTTCAATGTAATTATCGTCATTTTTATTAAATGGTCATTTTATCGCAATGATAATTCCTCTTCGTTATTTCACCGTATCTGAAACAACAAATATTAATTTGGGTAATGGAGATTGTTATATATATATATATATATAATTAAAGTTATACGTAAAACTAACATTCGTGATAAAATTACAAATTTTAGAATTTAATCCACGCGAATAATGTGAATAAATTTTTTTTTTGCACATAAAATAAATTGCATGGATTATATAGATGAAAATTGCAGTATGAGAAAAATGAAACGGGTGTTTTAGACCTCTCTCTTGAGGCTTAGATTCATTAAAACTTTGCACGGATGCACGGAACTCTCACCCCCTCTTAATTTCTCCTCGACCGCGAGTTGGTTGAAAAAGTAAGCAGAGTTCTCCCCTCCCCCTCACTCTTCGTTAAAAAAAATTACATATATTCGTGTATATTTTCGTGTCGAACCATTGACCGGAACAAGCCGAACGTTTGGTGTGAAAGAGCAGAGGTGGAGTGTTTTCTTTTGACCTCTGGCAAACATGAAAAAAAAATGTGTCGTTCCAATCGCGTCGAGTGATGCAAATTTGTGACGAAAAACATGAGTAAGAAATCAAATAAAATTACGGAAAAAGTTGCTGGCACACAATTGTGAAATGGTAAATAATTTAACTCATGTTAAAAAAAAATATGTAATTAATCTTAATCCAGCAAGAATTTAAAGGAAATATTTGCAAATGAATAATTAATAATAATAACAAGAGTAATGTTTTTCGAAATATTGCTGGTATTATTTTTCTCCTAATTTGACAAACATTGAAAGTTAAGTTAGTCGAGTCTCATATTGAATAAAAAATGAACAGCAACGATGTTATGAAAATATTTGTAAAGAAATAAAAATTAATGATAAATAATAATAAAATGGACGAATTTTTTGAAATTATATTCGGTAATGGTTTTTTTTTTTTTTTGTAACCCAAACGACGTAACTTGGTGTCTATCAAAAATCAATACTTAATTGGGCTCTTTCGTGGAGGGTTCATGTTAACGCACATTCAGGGCAGAAGGATAATTTCACGGATGGCCAAGCGAGAAATGGAGTATAAACGAGGTGTCTTATACTCATTCCCAGAAGCTGACCCCACATTTATAGTCTATATCGTGGATAGCTCGAGCAGGACACTTGGGACTGTTTTAAACTATCCACTTTGGCACAGTGTAGGATGAGTCGAGCCTTAGGAGACATTAAATGATGACACGCTTCCCCTAACTCAACCGCTTCCCTTAACTCAACCGCTAACCCTAACTCGATGGCAACTGTTGCATGAATAAAGTAACACTTGCATATATTTATCATCATGATGGTGATATAACGTTTGGCGAGGCACAAACTTTGTTATTCCCTCAACTGTTTCACTTTACATTTAAACTCCTGCACATAATCCACTTGAACCCTGTTTTTTTTCATAACTGAGTTGCGTTAACTCTGAGGATATATTTTACGTCAGCTTGGGAAACGGGGTAACCCACTTTTTGTTTGGTTTATTTGTCCCTGGTTGTTGACTATTCGGTAAAAAAATAAAAATGAACTCCTACTGGGTTAACTCCATTTTTTTTTCAATCGTCTTATCGTTGAGTTAAACTGCTTGTTAGAAATGTATGCTATATACTATTATTTAAAAATATATTGAAAAAATATGATATTTTTAACAGAGTTGATTACTATTTTCTTCCAATCAACTTAAGTTAGTTAAATGGCCTATTAGTAAAAATATGAAAAATAAATCGGGGTTACGTGACAATAGTGATGCACCAATGCCTTAACCTACATTCAAACTTAGCCATATCATATCGCAATATGTTTATTTATTTATTCAAATTATTAATAAATATTCAAATAAAATTTTCGAATCTTTATTGCACTCGAAATCATCAATGGCATTGTCGTGAATGCATTCAGGGTGAGCCAATAAACGTGATAGTGTGTATATGAACCGGAGAAATGTTGGATTCCGTCCCAGCTACGGTTGATTCAATATGTCCAAGACAGGAGTGAACTCTTTTATCAAATACGTCGGATTTTCTGTATCCATAAGCAATATATATTCGTTGTATATAACGAAAGTGTAACAGACTACATTTCATAGTAAATTCTATAAATGTTTCGATCGGAGCGTCGTGAATTTTATACTGTCGAGCAAATATATTAATAAAAAAAATCTAGGAGAAATTCAATTTTGAATATCGTCCTTTATATCTGTGAGATGAATTCTATGAGTATATATATACATATCAGTTGTCGAGCTTTTTCTTAGAATAAAAATTCTTGTAAAAAAATAAAATTTGAACTTAAATTTTTATAACTCTTTCGTTCTGAGCCTCGATGAAAATTCTCAGACTGTGGTGTAATCTCATTCTTATATCTTTCGCGCAAACATCCCAGGATTTAGATATCGAATTAGTCTGTTGGAAAATTAAAATGATGATCGGAAAAGTGACGAGGCGAGAAAAAAACATTTTTTTTCCCCTCGATAAGTCTGGGGGATAAAGTGCGTTGGGATTATTAGAACCGAGAGAGGCTGCGTCATGAAAACAAAAATCGTGAATTTCAGATATAGGAAAAAAAAAATTTACTCTATCAAATAGGATTACGATGAAATTGCGTTGAGAAAAAAAAAATTAATAGGGAAAAAAAACGTTCAAAAATTTCCGTTTAATGGATAATAAACTGGAGGATAATACCAAATACGTGTTAATTTAATAAAGTAAAGTTTTTTTTATTTTTTTTTTGTCAAATCGAGGAGATTATAATTTTTAGGGGGAAAAGATAAATTGCCAGGGGAATGTAATGGAAGCTGAGAGAATCGAATTAATTAAAAATCAAAATTGGCAAGATCGCAATTGAAAAAAAATATATATCGAATCAGTATTTGTAAATTAAAGCTATGAAAATTAGGGTGGCCGAAAAAAAAAAAATTGAGGCATCTAAAATCATAAGTTTGAAAAATTTAGTAAAAATAAATAAATGAAATAGCGAAAAAAAAAAAATGAATATTTGCGTGAAAAATCACAAATTTTCGAGTGTCCACCAACTCACGAGAGCCGCAAATATTTCATTTGGAATGTTTCATCGGAAACTTCTTCGACATAGTTCGCTGAGACATAGCATTGCCCGAGGGTTTATTGGCTGCTCGCTCAAGACTTGCAGACACAAAGTCATACTTTTTATGCAGTATGAAAAGCTTCGTACGACACAAAAATTGGGGTCAGTAGTGAGTGATGGACGTGAAGAATTCTCAAGAGTAAAAAAAGAAAATCTTCAAGATATTATTAAAAAAAATATCGAAGCAAGAAAAAAAAAATTACCATTCGAATTACTACTAATTTACTAATTTTTATAATCCTACTGATGATTTTCAGAGACAGGAAAAAAGTGCAAAAAATTAGACGATGACGAGAATTAATATAGTAAATTTTTTTTATTGATTTTTTTTCACGAACCCTTCTCTTTGTTTCTAATTCACTTTCCTACACTTTCACTTTTTTGCCATTTTCATTTCTTATAATCCCCTCTGCCATCCCCCTCGTGGCTGACAATCGACAACCGGCTTGGACTTCATTAATTATCACGAGGGCACAACCGTGGCAAATTTGTGCCGATACAGTCGGCTCTTTCTACAGAGTTTGGAATTCTTACAGAGAATCACCAGATTCTGGGCAAGATAAAACTCCTGCGCAGTAATTCGACGCGCCAGCGAGCGGGCCTGAGCGGTCACCGCACCAAGTACTGGCAGCACGAAATGCTGCTTAACCTCGGCAAGCGCCAGAGCCACGCGCCAACCGTTTGTCGCTATCGGTTTTGCGTAAAGAAACTTTAAGTTAATAATTTATTTTTATAATTCTACCGATCCGCCGATCTTTTATAATTCTACCGTAAGAAGAATTAGAGCATAAAAAACCTGAAGTACGTGATTTGTTTTTATAAATCTACCGATCATCTTGAGGGACTGAAAAAATTCCAAAAAAATTAGACCAGATGATCCGTAAAAATGAGTACATAAAAAAATCAACTCCCTAATTTATTTTTATAATCCTACCGATCACTCTAAGAATTCTGTAAGAAGTCCCTTAAATATTTTTAAGAGCTTTTTTTCAGTACTCTTGCCTCCATGAATCAGTACACGAATCATTCCAAGTACCTAATTTATTTTCGTAACTCTACCGATCGTTTTCAGGCCTCAAAAAGAGTGCTTTAAAAAAATTACCATCAGATGGTAACAGACTAGGAGGATTTGCTGTTCGTGACGTTGGCCCATGAGACTATTTATCGTCGAGTCTCTCGTCCTCTCGGCATCACGAACCTTTTAACAGAACGGATGGGAGAGTTTCGAACAGTTTGTCGAACGTGCAATGAAAACGGAACTATGAAAAGCGGCGAGTATAACAGAGAGGACGCTGAAAACCACGAACTAATTATACCTGAAAGACTAATGCAGTAGGGAGCTTTCAAACCGGCCAACAGGTCTCTTGGCAGATTCTCCGTTATTATATTTCAAATGTCACTTTTCGTGACCTTCAAACATTATGTGGCTAATTTTTATCCATAAAAGTAATTACTATTAAATTACATTTGAGCAAAAAAATTTAATTAAAAAAGAAAAATCGTTCATTAAAATTTAATTAAAGACAAACATTAAAATATGATTTAAATTTTATTCTTACATTGATAATTGAAATTAAAAAAAAAAAATTTAATAAAAATCAATATTAACGATTATAATCTGTTAATTTTTTTTCGAAAGAAAATGTAGAATTTTTAGTGTTTCTTTTTGACATCTTGTTTTACTTTCAACAAAATTTAACTTTTTTCTTCATATTATGACGAAAATAAATGTTGTTTTTAAAATGAAGGTCACATGTCATGCCCGCTAAGAATACTCGGATGAATAATTGGCCAAAAAAAAAATGGAAATAAAAATAATCTCGAGCGAGGGTGACGAAGGATATTGTGTACAATTTGTCCTGAATAATATTAACCCAAAGTATTCCCAGGGCTGCTTCTCGCGTTAACGCGCCTTTGGGGTGGAAAACAAAATAGAATGCAGTGGAAAAAAATTAATTTGTGTTTCGTGGTACGTAATAATAATAATAATAATAATAATAATAATAATAATAATAATTATTATTATTATTATTATTATTATTATTATTATGTTTTAATTCTTATAGGGATGCAAATGAACCCGAAGGGACTAGGATAAAAAAAATTAGTTTCATCCCCGGTTTTTGCATCGCCAACAATTGAACAAATGTGGGACGTGGAATATTCACGTGGCTTAACTCGCAGCTATGAAAAAATAATGTTAAATTTTTATTTTGTTTTGCAATGTTATTTTTATTGGAAAAATATTGCAATGGATGTAAAATAATTTTTATTGAGATTGATTTTTTACTTTAATTATGGAATTTTTTTTCTCATCTAGAAATTGGATCGATAAGTTCCAAAAAATGCCTTAACCTGGTTAGATTATTATGAGGAAAAAAATAAAATGAAGAAAAAAATAAAATGAAGAAAAAAATAAAATGAAGAAAAAAATAAAATAAATGATTATAAGCAAACCTTGTGACTTTGAGTTGGCAGAACGAAAATAGAAAATTGAAAGAAAAAGTCCGAAATCCACCAGTAGGGTAAAGGTCAAGTTATTCGAGAGTCCTTCGGTTGAATGGCACCCTCGGACAGAGTGAAGTCGAGATCGTATTTTTTTTTTCTTCTATTTCCCTTCGGAAAAGGAAATAGTTGTTGTACAGGGGAGTGCTGAGATGGCACGAGAAAGTCAAGAAACATGAAAGTTGGGTCAAACGAAATTATTCATTGAATTTTCGATCGTGTGTTTGATTTATTTTTTTTTATTTTAATTGACCAAATTATGTCTGAAATACGTATAATATAAATAAAAAAAATCTGTATTATATAAATAAATAAAAGTATCATAAACGTAAATTTTATAAATTTTTGTATCGATTTTTTTGTTTTTTTTTTCCAAATTCTACAAGCTTCTTAATAAATTTTCTTTTTCATCGTAATTTTTTAAATTATAATGCCAAGTAAGGAAACAAAATAAAATAAAAAATAAATAAAAAAACGTTCTAAAATTTTATTTTTTTATTAATGAAAAAAGGCTCAAAAAAAATATATATATATATATAGCACATTTGCGATAAAAAAAAATATTCATATACACTTTATCAATAAGTGAATAATCGAATATCCGTGAGAGAAAAAATAAGAATTTTTGCACGCAAATTCGATCGATCGAATCACCGAGCTCGCTCGAGAACGGTAGAAAAGCTCATTTGCGTAATCATATCTGAAAATACTTCGACAAACCGATGCTCTCGCTCGAGGCTTTTCCGGTGTGAAAACGTGGCATGAAAAAGGGAGATAGAAATAATAAAAAAAAAAAAAATAAAAAAAAAACGTGTTTGCGCTCATTTCGTATTCGCCCATCATGAGCCAATTGTGTTTACGTCATGTTGAAAATAGGGCAAGAGGTATAATCGATGAGGTACTTTGTACCGTTGTCATGTTATCGAAGCGATATATATTTTAGCCGATATATCCGATTTCACCTTTCAATTATTTCCGCTCAACTGAGACGAAAAAAAAACATCCCCCTCGTTCTTTTATACACCCACCCCCCACCCCCTTCTTGTCACTCTCTCGTGCCACTTCATGATCTCAGATAACCGAACAAATTTGTCACAATTGTTGACAGTCCACTTTGCGACGACCATCAATTTTTTGAGCCCTCAAATCTGTTTGGCAGGTGCCAATTATAGGGGAGGATTTTTTTTTTTTTCTTATCTTCATTTTTTTTTCGTCTAAATTTGAAAAATGAATTTTTCATAATTTAAATTTTCTTCAGTTCTCTAAGTTGAGTGAAATATAATAAATATATAAATATATAATAAATATATAAACGAGAATCAAATTAAAAGAAAGAAAAAAAAATCAGCAAACGTAGTTGTTTCATTAAAATGCTCCTAACTTTGCTTTCAGGTCGAATTAAGACTCCATATTGTACTCATTTCATTCGGAATTGTTCGATCTTTAAAATACTGTTAAGTTCATAAAAATTACGATTTTTTTATAAATTTTTTATTGATTTTTAAATCGAACCATCGTTGGTACAAAATTCTTTAAAATTCGGGGAATCCCCTTTTTCGGCGATTTTCAAACTGTTCTCACAGCCAAAAAAATGAAGATACTGCGACGAACTAATCGACATTCTCTAAGTCTACTCCCCGCATTTTCAAAACACTACAATTAAACCTAAATTAGCCAACCGGAAATGGTTTTAGGGATGATTGAAAAATCAATGTTTTTTTTAACCCTTTAAGGGTTCTGGGGGTGCCAAAGTGCAATTTTTACCCTCCCACTAATCTAATTTAAAATTTTCACGTTGATTACGTGTATACGTCAATATTTTCATCGAAAGTTTCAAAATTTAACGAGGAAATAAAAAAAAAAGATATTAAAAAAAAAAATAATGGGAAAAATTGGGGAATTTTTTTGTTTTTATTTCGTTTTATTATTAGGCTCGATAAATCGTGATTTTAATACAGGCATAAAAAAAGACTGTCGAGCTTCGATTTTTCGAATCGTGATACATTTTCCTCGGTTGACCAGCTGCTATTGCTTGTAAAAACGTGGCATGGGCAATAAAAGGGACCTCATAAAATGATGCGTGCTTTCGAACCCCCTTGTGATAAAATTTTACGGGGGAGGGAGGAGAGGATATAGGCAGAGAGGGGAAAAAAATACTGGCAGAGTCAAACGGAGATAAAATTCTGTCAGCTGCTGCGATGCTGGTTAATTCGATATTTTACCTTCTCCCTTCGTGACCTCAATCTCTATCGTATTTATTGTTAGTTCAGCTTAAAATTTTTCTTTACGAGAATTTTGACTTTTTTTAGGAGATTAATAAAATCAAACGATCAAAAGATTTTTTTCAAGCCATAAAAATTGTTTTTCAAAATTTTTACTTATTTTTAATTTTTAAATGTAACTTTTAAAAATATATTTTTTGTAAATATTTTATCTTCGAATAATTTTCGTTAAAAATTTATCTACATAAACTATTATTTTACAAATTTTATTTTTTATGTGTACAATTTTTTTTAATTTTTAATCTCTAACGATTTTCATTTTAAATGTTTAACGATATATATATATATTTTAAGTGCACTAACAACAACGTATGCCTGGAAAGTTTACTGTTTTCCATTAGCTCTCTCGTTCTGCCTCGCCCACCTGGGTTATTCACTTAAATTTCTTGTTATTTTCAAACTAGTCGTTATCTATTGACCCCTCACCCCTGGCTAGTAGATAAAGAAGCAAAAAACTTTTTTCCATTAATTCCTAGATTCGCGTTGCATTCGTGGGTAAAATCATCTCGTATCAATGACAAATAAAAAAATTATGTACATTTTTTTTTCTGATCCATTTATTTTTAAATTTATTTTTATTAAATTGAAATTTTTTAAAATTTATTTTTATTAAATTGAAATTTTTTAAAATTTATTTTTATTAAATTTAAATTTTTAAAAATTTATTTTTATTAAATTTAAATTTTTTTAAATTTATTTTTTATTTATTTACTATACTTTTTACTTCCGCGTAAGAGTTGAGAAAATATCGCGGCGCCTCTTGCATAGGACGAGGTCATAGCAGAGACGAGGAGACTGGTGAGATAAAGAAAAAAGTAAAAAAGAAAAAAAAAATAAGAGAAAAAAAAACATAAAGGAGAATTTATCACCGATGAAATGCTGGAAAGATGAATAAACAGAGGCGCGCCTTGGCTAAACTCGGAGAGTTTGTGTGTGTGTGTGTGTGTGTGTGTTGTAAGAAAAGAGGGATGATGAACAGAAAAAGTATGATTGCACGATATGTGGGTAGGTTCAATTTAGCGATGGTTTATAGAAACAATGTCACGAAATGATGTTTAAGCCCTTATCCGTTAAGGGAAGGGGTTGAGGGCAAAGGGGGGATGGGGGTTAATCTCACGAGGGCTCATGCAGTCACGGATCGAAATTGAGGGTTTTATATGGGCTCCTGAGATTTCCTTGACTGAACAAAATCATCACGTGTAAGCTATGAAATCAAACAATACAGGTCGAGGGTTAATTATTCAGAACTTACAATTTTTTTATCCTCCATTGATCGAGTTAATATTTATAAAAGAAAAATATTTTTAAATATGAAAAGAAAAGATGGAGGATTTTTTTCAAGGTCAAAAGTCATGATTTAGGGTTAAAGTGACGTTTAATTTAATATTGTATAGATTTATTTAGAACGTTTTTTTATTTAACGAGAGCTTAATTTTCCTCATTCGACTAGAATATCGACTTATTTTTTCGTATTAATTTTCACAATCACAATTTTTAACTCTTGAATTAATTTTAATTAATTTTGTAAACGAATAATCGTATTTCGTTCAAGGGTTGATAAATGCCAACTTAGTTTTTCTTTATTTGTCTTTATTTGAGAAAAAAAAGAGACAAAATTTTCGTCAGGACCAAAATAATTAATTTGGGGTTAATTTGAGGGTTAATTTGACTGTATATAGATTTTTTTTTCATGAATTTCAAACTCTCTGCGGAAGTGACACTTGCTTTGAGCTCGAATAAAAGTGATGTTTTTGTGTTAATTAAGGGTTAACTTTTAATCAAAGTTGCGTTAACCTTCGAATAAAAAATTGATTAATTTTCTTCTGTTCAATTTTACAAAATGATTTTTCATCTCAATAATAATTAATTATTTTTTCATCTCTTCATACCAGCATATCCTAAGAGTTAACCCAATATTAAGGGTCGTTAACCCTTAAATAGCACCTAAAAATTACGGAAAATGACACCCTTAACTGATATCTTTTTTCCTTCCAATTTTCAATTAGCTGGATAATTATTTTTTGGGAGGATAAAGTCAAATTAAGGCGTTGGGGTTGGGCTCAAGTGTTAACCCTTGAAAACTTTTATCTTTATTCAGTCATTTGATTGTAAATGATCGAAAGATTTGTACACGTCAAAAGGACTTGGCATTACAAAACATTTTCTTGTCCGTTAGTTCGTGACAAGACCAAACATCTAATATACATATATACATATATATATATATATAACCATATGATTGAGCAGTTTGGGAGAGTTAAAAGGCTAACAGCTTCGAGATGAAACTTCTAGAGGGTCAGTGCTGCTATCACACCAGCTGTCGTTTTCCTTCCTCTGTTGCTTTTCTTTCTGTCCTTTCCATCACTTATACATCTTTCACGAGAGACACGATTTCTCTTGTGACCATTTTTCCGGAAAGAGAATGTGCTATTTTTTGCTATCTACCAATCTCGATCAATCCAATATACGACTTTATTTTCATACTGATGGAATCTCGACGACGTGGATTTCAAGACTCAGACGATAGAATAAATATTTCGTGTCTATATATATATATAGCAATAAATGGCATACGAATTACATTTCCTGGAGTGACTGAAATACATGGGAAAAAATCCAGAGTCACGAAAGAACGTGGAAATAATATTTTGTCAATGACGAAAAAATCAATACGACAAAATTGGCCAGAAAATAAATCAATAAATTTTTCTTCAATGTGTTCGTTAACCTTTAAGGGAAGATTAACTTTTTAAGTGATTTTTATTATACTCACGATTAGATGCAATGAAAAAAAAAATTATCGATAAAATTTTTTAAAATTATAATTTTACGAAAATTTACAAGTTAATTTTGAAAATTTATATATTTTTTTATTTTGCTTTTTCGGGGGTTCTGAAATTTCGTCGATAGTTTTCTTCTGAGCACGAGATGAAACTGACCGAGATGTAGGAATTTTTATTTACAACATAATCAAACTAATATTGACGATAGATGGGTCAATTTCATCGTAAGGTCAATTCTGACGTTTCCCTTACAGATACGAAATGGTGTCTGGGCTCTCATCAAACGGATATCGGATATTCCAACGCTATATATACATCTAATGTACATCATTGGAGAAGCGCAACTCTATCATTCTTGGAGATAACAATTATTCATGAGACACCCAATCGAAGTTACTGAAATTCGACGCAATTATTCGGATCGGATTCGTACAATTATGCAAATTGCACGTAACAAAATTTAGTATTTTTTTCCCCCTAATTTTTAACTTCGTGAATTTTTAACAAATTGAAAAAAAAAATAATTTGATTTAATTCACGAATGAGAAAAAAAAATTTAACCGTTTGAAATAGAAAGATTATTAATTATAAAAATGACCATTCGTGGAAATAATAATTATTCATGTGACACCCAAACGAAGTTACTGAAAATCGACATGCAATTTGCAGAATTGCACGTAACAATTTTTTTTTTTTTCCCCCTAATTTTTAGCTTTGCCAATTTTTAAAAAATTGACAAAAAAATTAATTTGATATAATTCACGAATGAGAAAAAAAAATTTAACCGTTTGAAACAGAAAGATTATCAATTATAAAAATTACCATTCGTGGAAATAATAATTATTCATGTGACACCCAAACGAAGTTACTGAAATTCGACATGCAATTTGCAGAATTGCACGTAACAATTTTTTTTTTTTTCCCCCTAATTTTTAGCTTTGCCAATTTTTAACAAATTGACAAAAAAAATAATTTGATTTAATTCACGAATGAGAAAAAAAAAATTAACCGTTTGAAACAGAAAGATTATCAATTATAAAAATTACCATTCGTGGAAATAATAATTATTCATGTGACACCCAATCGAAGTTACTGAAATTCGACATGCAATTTGCATAATTGCACGTAGCAAAATTTATTATTTTTTTCCCCCTAATTTTTAGCTTTGCCAATTTTTAACAAATTGACAAAAAAAATAATTTGATTTAATTCACGAATGAGAAAAAAAAATTTAACCGTTTGAAATAGAAAGATTATTAATTATAAAAATTACCATTCGTGGAAATAATAATTATTCATGTGTCAACACCAGAGTTGACCGTGCCCCGACCGTGTACTTATCGCTGTCGGTTTTGAATTATGAGTATATTTTAATATTATTATTTAATAATAATAATAATAATAATAATAATAATAATAATAATAATAATGAATATTAATTATCTCCCGCAAAAAGAAAAATTATATGACCTTTAGCTGTGCCATATTCCCTGTAAAATTTCCAGAATCGTGTCCACAGCTGATTTGTGCTCACAAAATTGCATGGCATTCGCACGAGGGTACCGAAAAACTACAAAAAATCTGCGCCTATTCAGTTATCTCTGACGACATAATTTGGTATTTCTGCATTGAATCGCCTGACTGAAAAAATAATTTTCCCATTCAACGATTTAATTCTGCAGCTAGCTCGTGGTTGAGCGGTCACCGCACCAAGTACTGGGTACTTATCGCTGTCGGTTTATAATTATGATTATATTATCCATTATTTAATAATAATAATAATAATAATAATAATAATAATAATGAATATTAATTATTTTCTGCAAAAAAAAATTACATGGTCCTGAAACTTTTGTCCCTGACAATTGATGCATACACACGTATAATATGTCACTGGACTATATCTTATCTGTACGGTATAATTTATTCGGCATACGTAGATTATTATAGAAGAAAAAAAAAAATTATCACAGCTTGAGGTAAATAAATGTATTGCCAATATTTTGCTTGGGATTCCTTGTGAGCGAAACTTTTTTGAGGCATACATATAATATTCTATTATATATATATATAATATATCGTCATATATATATATATATATATATATATATATATATATATATAATATCGTCTACCTATATATATATATATAGGTATACGATGTTACATGTACGATATACAAGTTTATATACATAATGACACGCACACTCATATATGTATGCAAATATGAGGTATTCAAGGTAAAATGGACATGTTCGTGAATCTGATATTGAAAAAATTCTCCTTCCAGCGCAGCACACAAAAATACTTGACACCAATTTTTAAATATAAAAAAAATAATAATAATAATCTGATCGTTTTTTTACGATTTTTGTAATTGACACTATCAGCCAATATCGACCGATTAAAAATTTTAACGGTAAATTCTTTGTTGGAATTTTTGAGGCCCTTTTGTAATTGGGGGCAAGGGGGGGAAGTGGTGAAAAAAATATTTAAAAAATGTAATAATTTTTTTTCGATAAATGTTATTTTATATGGAAAAAATTATTCTTATTTTCAATGAAGAATGAGGATCTGAGTAATGAATTTTGTTATTTAAAAAAAAATATTCCAGATTATTGATAATTATTTTTTTGGCTGGAATAATCCATATAAATATATATATATATATATATAGATATATATATATGTTACTTTTGGTGTTCTGGTTAGAAGCTGTGTAGGAATATACAGACGAGATAAGTTACGATGCAGCGAGAAGCGCATGGTAGAATTTCCGGCGCATCTTCAATTAAGCCCGCATAAACAAATTTATGGTAACTGAACCAGATGATCGGAAAAATCTCGACCCAGAGTCTCGAAGTTCAAAACACACGAGACTCTAAATTTTCAACTATGTGACTTTCCCTGTGACGTAAAAAAGCACCAAACACTCATAACTCACAATTAACAAATTATTTTTTAAATATTTAATTGGTGCCTTATTGATAAATTCATTTTAGAATTTTACAAAAATTTTAGAATTTTTTTAAATAAATTTTTTTATCGAAGGAAAAATTAAATCAAATTCAAAAAAGCAAAAGATCAACTTTATAGAAGCATAAAATTTTGTTGACGACCTGCTGTTAACTTTTTGTCCAAAATTTTTTAATTTTGTCTCATTTTATAATTATATTTATTTTTTAATTTTATGATCGATTGAAAAATAAATAAATAAATAAAATGAGTAAACTTTATTTTGGCGCCAAAATTCAAAAAGTATTCATTTAAAAAAAATCGGTACTCACGATCAGGTGTGAATCTTGATCAAGGATTTTATAATAATGGCGATAAGAGTGAGTGAGGACGAGCGATAAGAGCAAGAACAGGAGGGGATGATTTAGGGTCACTCTTGAACCAAACAAGCTAACACACTAAACCGTTACAGTGGAGGAACGCAGAGCTACTGATGCGTCTAAAGCTCGTTGCGAGACGCCAGAGCCGTTTCATCCCCGCCAAAGCGATAAGAACAAGAAAAATAGTGGGGGAAGGGGGATGAAACGACCATGAGTTTTTCCTCACTTTTATGCATTTATAACATTCAAACTTTATCACTCAGAGTTTTTTACCACTTGAGAAAATAACTCAACAACAAAATTTATGTATATATATATATATATATACAATTTTCTATATATATATAGAAAATTGTATAACCTCGATAGGGTGACAAAAAAGGTGCTATAAATTTTGAGAAAGTAAATTGTTTTTAAGTCTCTAGATTCATAGAAAAATATCTCGTAATCGTTTTTGCATCTTTTTGTTCTTTTTCAAGGTTTCATGACGAAATTGGTTTAATTTTTGAGAACTTTGCGAACAAGTTAATAATCAGTGAAAAAAAATGCAAAATATAAAGGGCTCGACAGAAATTGGAAAAGTCAAAGAATTTTGTCTCAATAAAAAAAAAAAATTAATTGATTAAAATGATTGTATTTTTGCTTCCTGGTGGATCTGCTAGTTTATTCATTTTGTTCATTAACATGAAGCTTAATTTATTGAGCTACATTTTTTTTGGCACTGTTTACAGATTTTTTTAGCCCAAATCATTTATACGTTTCTAAGATTTTCAAAGTGAATTGACGATTAAAAAAAAATTGAGATACTGGAATCCGCCGAAAAAGCTTCTTTGAGTCTACTCTTTGCGGTTTAAAAACATTCCATACGAGCCTAAATCGATCAAACAGAAGCAAAGTTATGAACTCTTGAAATTTCGCCTCTTTCTTCGGATTTCAAGGCAACGAAAAAATAATAGATAAGAAAAAAAAAAAAATTGAACATAAGTTCAAAATGAAGGAAAAAAAAAAAAATCTTTTCGAATTTACACGATTAAGGGTGTTGGTATACGATTCATAGAGATACTGGCTCGTTCGAGCACGTGTTACTTTTCAGGGAGAGAAAAAAAAAAGTTTTCACCGATAAAAACGATTCGTGGATAGAGAAGGAAATTAGTCCGAGGAAAGTGGGTACTATGGCTATTAGCACACATATCGAGGTAATCCCGTCTGGCGTTTGTGGGCTGGCATTCCAATGAGAGAATTACTTCAATGTTATATTGGAATCGACCGGTCATAGGAAAACTAACAATGACGCCATTTACCTCAATTAATAATTCTCAATTAGTTCGAGATAATTGCAATATATATATATGTATATATGTATATATCTATTATACTATATTATAATATTATGATATTATATATATATATATATATATCATCATATATATATATATATATATATATATTTTATATAATTTTTTATATATATATATATATATATATATATATATATATATATGGATGAATGTACAATAATAAAGTCTACGAAATGAAAAAAATACAAAATACACTGGCAGCGATAGGTACGCGCTCGACGCACGGCTCTGGCGCTCATTGAAGTTAAGCTGCATTTCGCGGTTCCAATACTTGGTGCGGTGACCGTTCAGCCGCCTGCTGGCTGCAGCTCATCGATTTTTACTGAGCGGGAATTCCATCTTTATAGAGTTTGATGATTCCCTATGGGAATTTAGAAGATTTTTAGAAGATTTTTACAGTTGGCTATGTAGAAAGAGTCGATTGTATCGGCACAGGTTTTTCGCAGTTTTTCCGTGCCCGCGTAACGAATAAGATAAAAAATATTTGAGCCCAAGCCAGCTACGGACGCCATTCCGGGGGGCGGGGGGCTTACAGGAAAGAAAAATAACAAAATATCTAATTGTAGGAAATTGATTGAGGAAAAATTGAAGGGTAGTAAACATCCCCAAAACACATTGAAGGAATGAGACAAATAAAAAAAATATATCTATAGAATAGAGTTTGATTATAAATAAAATAATGAAGTATTTATTGATAAATCATTTTTTTTTAATACTCTTATAATTATTATTAATATTATTATTTATTTTTATTCATTTTTTCGTCTCAAGGATTCAACAGTTGGTAATAATAGTATTTGATAATAAAGATAAAACTATTATTATTGTTAATTTTCAAAAGATTTATTTTAAACACGAATTTAGCACTGTATTGGCGAAAATACGGTCAGTATTAATTCCGACATAATATGTAGATTGACGTTTTGACATTTCAATGCGAATGGTCTGTATTTGATTTGTTAATTAAATCATCGTCTGTATAATTTCGGCGATATTCCACCGAATGGGGATCAATATTTGGGACCCTATAAAGTCATTATCGACGTGAAACAATCTGCAGATTCGGAAGAAATTACCTTACCGATGGCAGAGTTGTTTATCGGTAGTCGGTAATTTTTCCTCCCTAGGAGGAGGGGCATTTTTAATAATAATAATAATAATGACACAAAAAAAAATATTTTGATCCTTACTTACGGTTGATAAAATCAAGAAACTCTCGGGGGGTAATAGATCATAATATTCGAAGATAAATGCCATCAGTTGGTAAAATAGGAATCGGACACGAATTACGAGTATAAAAAAAATGAGTGGTATATTCAAGAGAACGATTCGAATATTATGAAAAAAAAAGAAAAAAATATCGTACAAGCGGACGTTTGAATGAAAGACGACGACGTTTCCGGAAGGCTTCGAGTGACCGCTCAAATCTCGACCTACATTTATCGACGGCGGACATCCTGCCTGTTATAATTATGTGCCAACAAGCCTCTCGAATCAATCAAGCCCACCCGATGGGCGAAGAAGGTGGATTTTCATTATGAAAAATAAATGAATTCGTAAGCAAACAAAATTCATGAATTATGATCGATTAAATTTTTCATCAAACAAATCGCTTATTTACTTTTACTTATGTTTTAGCGAATAATAATTTATTCTATTATTATTCTTTTATGCTAATGATTTTTTTTTGTCATCCGACGAGAAACGAAATAATTGGATTTGCATAATTACGAGCACGATGGAATTTTTTTGTTTTTCCCCCAAAATAAAACAATTCACGATGGACAGTTCGCTGAATTGAATCAATTTTTTTCACACGCGCTCAATAATTTTTTCGAGGATGAAAAATGTATCAAAGTCGCACGTAGTGGATAAATTTTTTTTACAAAAAATAATAATAATAAATATAAAATTGTTTAATATTCACCTTCATTAATATTGAAAAATCTCTCATTTATTTTTTGCACTTGATTCGCACTTTGCTTTATAAAAGCATTTCACGGTAAAAAAAAAGCTCGACATGAAGAAAAAAAAAAAAGGCACAAATTTTCACGGGGATCTCGCGTGAATTTTTCCGCAGTGAAAGACCGAAGTGCTCCATTCGTAAATGGCGAATTTTATCGAGGGAGTCACGAGCGCGTACTTTGCAAGTCGCTAATTCGTCACCAGGGTCGAATCTCTCGCGTTTGTTTCGCGATTTACGCGAAAGGCGAGGATCAGAAATTTTTCATGATAAAAAAAAATATAGCAAAAAAAAAATCCAATTTTTGTTTTTTTTTTTTTACAAAAAAAAAAAAATCCAATTTTTGTTTTTTTTTTTGACAAAAAAAAAATCCAATTTTTGTTTTTTTTTTTGACAAAAAAAAAAATTATAAAAGATGAATTATTGAAAAATTAATCATTAAGAAAATAATAATTTATTAAAAAGCTCACCATAAATGTGTGCCAAAAAAAAATCATCCTTGATGATTTTCGGCTTAATTTTTTAGACAAATTTTGTAAAATAAAAAATAAAAAATATACATTTGTGTGTTTTCCATTAAATGTGTATGTCTCACCTTAATCCTCCTTCCGAAGGAATGCCTGAATATGAAATATGAATACAACTACAAAAACGTTATAGCAAAAAAAAAAAAAAAAACAAAACACAAAACCAGTTTTAATCTTTTATCCAGGATACTGTACGAGATTTTCGAAAGGATTGAGAAAAAAAGCTGCTGTATATTTTTTAACGACGATAATTCCTTTGCCGATGGACGATTATATATGAGAATAAATATATGATGTACCGATTAAGCGAGCATAAAATGCACAAGGAATTAAATCGAGTTTTTGTTTTTTTCGTTTTCGTTTTCGTCTCGTCCATCAGCACTATAGCATTTTTTTGGATCTAGAAAAAAAAAAAAAATCCTTCTCCAAGCAGATGACAAATACAATTTTTGGTATGCTTTTGTCTCTTTCTGTCTAATGCAATTCACTACAAGTGCCAATATTTAATTTGGAGTGCCAATAATTGTTACAAATTTTTATGTTTACCCTTACACGTTTTATTACAATATGTCGTCTCCCATAGAATTTTGTACATATTACACAGTCCCTTAATGTATCTATCAAATTTATAATTTTTTTTTCTTTTATGTCAAGCAAAAAAAAACAAAATTGGATTTTTTTTTCTTGCTATATATTTTTTTTTATCATGAAAAATTTCTGATCCTCGCCTAATGCAATTTACTATGACAAGTGCCAATATTTACTTTGGAGTGCCAATAATTGTTACAAATTTTTATGTTTACCCTTGCACGTTTTATTACAATATGGCGTCTCCCATAGAATTTTGTACATATTACACAGTCCCTTAATGTATCTATCAAATTTATAATTTTTTTTTTCTTTTATGTCAAGCAAAAAAAAACAAAATTGGATTTTTTTTTCTTGCTATATATTTTTTTTTATCATGAAAAATTTCTGATCCTCGCCTAATGCAATTTACTATGACAAGTGCCAATATTTACTTTGGAGTGCCAATAATTGTTACAAATTTTTATGTTTACCCTTGCACGTTTTACTACAATATGTCGTCTCCCATAGAATTTTGTACATATTACACAGTCCCTTAATGTATTTATCAAATTTATAATTTTTTTTTCTTTTATGTCAAGCAAAAAAAAACAAAATTGGATTTTTTTTTCTTGCTATATATTTTTTTTTATCATGACAAATTTCTGATCCTCGCTTAATGCAATTTACTATGACAAGTGCCAATATTTACTTTGGAGTGCCAATAATTGTTACAAATTTTTATGTTTACCCTTGCACGTTTTACTACAATATGTCGTCTCCCATAGAATTTTGTACATATTACACAGTCCCTTAATGTATCTATCAAATTTATAATTTTTTTTTTCTTTTATGTCAAGCAAAAAAAAACAAAATTGGATTTTTTTTTCTTGCTATATATTTTTTTTTATCATGAAAAATTTCTGATCCTCGCCTAATGCAATTTACTATGACAAGTGCCAATATTTACTTTGGAGTGCCAATAATTGTTACAAATTTTTATGTTTACCCTTGCACGTTTTATTACAATATGGCGTCTCCCATAGAATTTTGTACATATTACACAGTCCCTTAATGTATCTATCAAATTTATAATTTTTTTTTTCTTTTATGTCAAGCAAAAAAAAACAAAATTGGATTTTTTTTTCTTGCTATATATTTTTTTTTATCATGAAAAATTTCTGATCCTCGCCTAATGCAATTTACTATGACAAGTGCCAATATTTACTTTGGAGTGCCAATAATTGTTACAAATTTTTATGTTTACCCTTGCACGTTTTATTACAATATGTCGTCTCCCATAGAATTTTGTACATATTACACAGTCCCTTAATGTATCTATCAAATTTCCTGGCTTCCTCGATTTCATTTTCCACACCATTCGTTCAAATTCATATAATCACACAAGCCTGGGCTCAGCTTTCCCTCCTGAAATCTGATTCTCTTTTCTGCTTCAGATCCATTTCGTCATCATCCCTTTTACACCCATCCAGACCCATCACCATCGCTGTCTTCATTTTTGTTTGCAAAATTTCTCACTGGCATATGTATTGGAGATTCTCCTCCTCCATTTGACTTAAAATGTTAAAAGATGTGCCTAAAATACAAAATTTTTCGTCGATTTATATATTTTTGATCATATATATATTTTGTATATTTTGGGTCATATATATATTTTATATATTTTGGGTCATATGTATTTTTTTTTGGTCATATATATATATATATTTTTTTTTGGTTCATATGTATATATATATATATATATGTTTCTCATATATATTGTTGTATTTTTAGAATCCCACTTCTGACACCAATTTTATAATTTCATTATCCCTTTTACACCCATCCAGACCCATCACCATCGCTGTCTTCATTTTTGTTTGCGAAATTTCTCACTGGCATATGTATTGGAGATTCTCCTCCTCCATTTGACTTAAAATGTTAAAAGATGTGCTTGAAATACAAAATTTTTCGTCGATTTATATATTTTCGATTTATTTCAGATATATATCTTGGATATATATTATATATATTTTGGGTCATATGTATTTTTTTATTTATTTTTTGATCATATACATATATATTTTTTTTGGTTCATATATATATATATATATCATCATTCGTTATTAAATAAATTATAATAAAGTTGATGCTGTAAAAATAAATTTTATTAAATAAATTTGTATATTTTTTATTATGAATATAATTATTTTTTTTGCAAAAAAAAAAATAAATTTTATTTAATTTACAGACAGTTGATTTTATTTTCTTTTATTATTTTCTTTTCTGTATATTTGCGAAGGGAAAATTTTTATTTCCGTGTAGAATGAAATTTACGTATGAGAATCGAAACCGATCGTCTACCGAATGATTCGAATAGTTGAAGTCTTGGAATTCCCAAAACTCCTATATCGGGCATTTCAGGATCGTTCAAGGGTTGGTTATATTACCGTTTGAGACACGGAGAGTTGCATTACGATTTACCAGAGAGGGTTCGAAAAGGTTGAGAAATGAGAGAGAGAGAGAGAGAGAGAGAGAGAGAGGGAAAATGGTGCGAAGGTCATGAGTGCGACTGCGTGAATTCGAGGAGGAATCGCGTGCGACCTAACAGGACGCGATCCTTCCTATACGGTTAAAATCTCGACTTGATATTTCAGTTCATGTCGCGCTTTCGTTCAATCGAGTGGAAATCGTGACAATTTTTAAAGGGTAAAACAAAAAATATTCCCATTTTTTTTTTTCAATTTATCTTTTCTCCAAAGAATTCAAAGCTCGATTTTTTTTTGTTTTTATAAATTCCAAGTGCATAGAAAATTGATGTTATGAGGAAAAGAAAATGATATTGAAAAAAAAAAAGAATGAAATATTATTTCTATAAAAATCTTGATCTAAAATTAATATAATGAGGGAACATTTTTTATCTAATTGCAAGAGTTTGTTCGAGGCAGCTTGGAATTGCACTAATTTTTTAGGGGTTGAAAAAATTTCTATTCTTCAATTTATTTTTTACAAAATATTCAGAGATGGCCAATTTTTTTTTCTCTTAAATTCGAAATTTGAAAAAACATAATAAATTCAAATTGTAATTTAAGTTAATTAATAAGTTGATATTTTATTAGATCATTTTTTTTTGTTTTCATTTCAATTGAATTTGAAAAAATGTTCCCTGTAAAAAATGTAATATAAAATATAAACAAATTAGTATTGATGGAATGAAAAATAATTTTGGAAAGAATCATTTTTTTTTTTTTTTAGCGAGCCCGCATAACGTGTTATCAAAGATTTCGCGTGTGCGTGCCACATTGATCAAAAGTACCCGAGCATAAAAAAAAATATAATTATACCGTGTGATTGGAAAAATGGATAATTAAAATTTTATACAAATTGACGAAACGAATGAGAATTAAAAAAGTGATCGAAATTTTAAATCCATCACCGATGTAATTAGCGTGAATTATACATTCAGAGGGACACGATGATGTCGACATCGTTCAACAAGGTAATTATTTAATCATTTCTTTTTTTTTTTTTTCCTCAGTTTATAAATATTTCTCAACAGAATTATTGAAAAAAAAAAAAAAATGCATCTTTCACTCAATTATTTCAAGGATAATTTTACTGAAATTTTGTAAAATTAGCACACATGCAAGACGTAAAATTTTTGGGCATTATATAAAACGAAGAAAAATTTTTTTATTGCTAGTTGGCTAATTTTAAACATGAATCTTTGAAACACGTAAACGTTGCCAGGACCGAGCTGACGAGTTTTATGAACCAGATGTTGATGTGCGAGTAAGCGCCAGAATTTTCCCCTTCCTTAATCATTACGATGATGATATTACAACCTCAACATGATACTAAAAAATTTGCCAAAATTGTGGGGTGCATTAAAAACTGATATAAATAATTTAAAAAATATGGCAAATTGGAAAAAAAATTCATTGACGACATGAGAATTTCTTCACTATTGGCAAAAGAATTTAAAATAATTTCTTCGCGTATTTAAAGTCGTACAAAATCAACCACCATCAAAAAATTAACAAATTCAACACGATTTAGTTAAGGGAACATTGTGAATTGAGAAAAAAAAAGAGAATTTTCCCCTTCCTTAATCATTACGACGATGATATTACAACCTCAACACGATACTAAAAAATTTGCCAAAATTGTGGGGTGCATTAAAAATTGATATAAATAATTTAAAAAATATGGCAAATTGGAAAAAAATTTCATTGACGACATGAGAATTTCTTCACTATTGGCAAAAGAATTTAAAATAATTTCTTCGCGTATTTAAAGTCGTACAAAATCAACCAGATCAAAAAATTAATAAATTCAACTCGATTTGGAAAAAACTCAAATTGGAAAAAGATTTCATTCTCATGTCGTGTCAGAAATTCTCATGTCATCAATGAAATCTTTTTCCAATTTGCCATATTTTTTAAATTATTTAATTTAAAAAATATGGCAAATTGGAAAAAGATTTTATTGACGACATGAGAATTTCTTCACTATTGGCAAAAGAGTTTAAAATAATTTCTTCGCGTATTTAAAGTCGTACAAAATCAACCAGATCAAAAAATCTAATAAATTCAACTGGACTCAGTTAAGGGAACATCGTGAATTGAGAAAAATAAAAATGTTTCATTCAGAAACACACAAATTTGTTAAAACTAGTGGATTTTTTTTATATTCTTTTTTCTTTTATAAATAAATTCAAATTTAATTGAGGAAACATCGTGAGTTGAAAAAAGAGAAAAAAATCGGAAAAAAATCGATTCTTTCCATTTTTTGTTTGTATAGATAAAGGCATAGGCTGAGGTATATACATATATTGGGTCTGTCTTTCAAGGCTCGTCACACAACCTCTCCAACACCTCGTAAACTTTGCGCTTCCCTATTAATGTTCCTCTG